>JBBMKC010218743.1:0-12415 GCA_037834085.1 Bipalium vagum
CGTGCAAGGGATCTCATCAAAGACGTTTTAAAAGGAACAAGGTTAAGAGCACCTCATTCATCAATACGTGGATTTCGGAGTAAAATTTTAAAGTGAATATATTTTTTAGCATATTATATTTTTCTTTTGTTTGTTTGTTTCTATGTACAGGGTATCTCAAAAAATGTATACACGCTTAAAATAATTGTAAATCAGAAGTTTAATGAAATTTATTTTATTTCAAATTTGAATAAAATCTACAAACGACATTAAAATTTATTTTCAACGCCAGATTTGACTTTTATTTTTGTCTAGGCACTGTTGACAGCACGTAGCAATGGAATGGCACATATCATGAAGCTCTAAAATTGGTTCGACGGATGCTTTCAAATCAGTTAGTTTAACAGGTTTAGTTGCATATACCTTATTTCTCAGGTATCCCCAAAGAAAAGTCAATTGGTTTGAGATCAGAGAGTGTGGAGAATATTCCACAAAAACTTGTCTTCTAATCCACCTGATCCTTAATATCTCGTCAAGATATAATCTTACGTCCCGATGATAATGCAGGGGTACTCCATCTTGTTGACAGTAAATGTCTTCCTCTTTGAATTTCTCCCTAATGCTTAGCATCAGTCTTTTTTAGCAATTCGAATTAAGCCAAACCGGTCAAAATATAATCAAAGAAGAATGTGCCAACTAATCCTCTTGATGACAACGCACACCAAACATTTACTCCTTGAGAATTGACTACATGTTCTATGTACTGACTTTGTGATTGTCAAGTGCCCAGTAAGTACAGTAATGTCGGTTAATGTCTTCCGTCTTCCAGAATAGTTTTTGTTGACATTATTAATAGTTCCATCTTTCTCGAATTTATCCTGTATTCGACTGATTGTCAGTCTTTTTTGAGGATCTATCTGAAAGTCTTTCTTGAATAGGGTCTGTACCTCTTTTATGTTTTCAATTTTGAAGTAATTTTTGATAATAAATTTTCGCTGTTCAAAGTTCAACCTATCTTTCAAGATTCAACCTTAGTGGTAATTTCTTACCAGTTATTGGAGTATTTAAACAAACTATAAAACAAGAAATAAGGACTGAGATATTTATATTTAAAGTGTGTACACATTTTTTGAGACACCCTTATCTTATTACCAAAAATACAAATGTTGATTTTGTGTGTGTTTTTCAAGAGGTGGACAATTCGCTGGACCAAGCTATATATACATCATTTCATATAAATTTAAGGTTCAGAAATTTAATAATTCAAAGGTTAAGAAAATATGAGGAAGGAAGATATCAATAATTATACATTCACAAAATTTTGAATCAGCATTGGTAGACTGATTATAAAATAAAAGTCGATAACAGTTTTGAAAAGTTTGGTAATAAAATTGAAATCTTTAAATTAGACCATATTTGTGATTCAGGAGATACTTTGAGAAGTCAAATTTTGTGAGTAAACTTAATAATAGTGAGTATTTATAAATTCAGTTATTCATTCACTAGTAAAATACTAAATTATGATGAAAAATATTGGCAATTGTCATTGGTTTGATATGGTCTCTACCAGGTTCTGAAAGGTCACTGGCACTCTACCAGACCGACGGAACTATAACTGATTTCAATCCCAAGTAATACGATTTTATTTAGTCTTGGTCCCTTTAAGTCATTTAATCTGTATTGATTCATTTAAGTATCATATCGATTTCATTTCAATTTGCATTCCTTGATTTTTCCAAGTATCTTTTTGATTTATCGGTATTAATAAATTGATTTTATGTAATCTATGACATCTTGATATATTGGAATAAAAGATTGTGAAGTACATCAGGCGTATTTAAAGATATTATTTTAACTTTATTGGTGATTGCTATTTATTGGTTGAATAAAGTCTTGAAATTCTGAGTTTCTTATTTGCGTTTCAAATTCAACTATTAGTTTTTTGGATACAGATAAAAAACGCACTTGATTAATATTCAAATCATTAACATTTTAAAATGAAGGTAATTAAATGGGTTAATTTTTCACTTTAAAATTATTTTCATATTATAATGTAATGGCTTTATTAATATTACAATATTTAAAATAATAACTATTTAAAGTTTTAAATTTCTGTTAAGTTAAAATTAAATTTTAGTTAATTGGTATTGTAAAATTTAATAATTTAAAGTATAGAGTTTACTATTTAATAATTTTTAAGAAATTTATAATATATTAATATAGAATTTTAATTTATTATTTAAATGCATATTAATATAGGATTCCCATGGTTTGACTAAATTTTTTGAATATTTCGAATTTTTGGTGATAAAATAAATTACTGAAAATGTTGACATGTGGATTAAATATCCGATAAGTTAATAACTATTTAAAATGGTGAAATAAGTTCTTAAATTTTTAAATTTCATTTATCTTTAATTCATTTTAGATTCTTTGATTTTCTAAAATATCATTTCAGTCTCAAACCAAATAACAAAATACTGGCCATGCAATATGCAAAACTGTTTATTATTTATTATAAACAATTTTATATTTTACAGCTTTCTGAGTGTTCTTTAAACTAACACTTTCTTGGAATAAACGTACAAGATAATTACCCTATAAATGTTTTAAAATCAAAAATACAATCGCATTAATATCCCTTTATGTATTTGACCTGGAAATTCCCCAGATGCCAATATTATACATTGTGTTGTTTTAAACCTGTTATAAAAACTTATATAATTTTTATATGACGCATTATTTTCTAGTCAATGTCTGTTTTTGCTTTTAAATGATTATGATAATAAAATTGTTCTATTTTTGTTTTTGATCTGTGATATTTTTTTATTTTAACTTAAGGCACAGATTTTTCTATCGGAATAAACAAGTGGGTGATGTGTTGGGGGAGTTGGAAAATACAGCCTCTAGAATCAGATAAGGTTAAGTGTTTGCTGGTGTGTTTAACTTGCTGTTTGGAATGATGTATTAAGAAGAAGAATGGGAATGAAGACCTGCATGGCTGATGAAAGGCAGAAATAAGCCGAAGACGGGTGAAAAAAAATTGGAGAACACAAAGACGCTAGAAAAGGAAATAATAAAAAGAACAGGCGAAAATTAAAACCAACATGCACGACGAGAAGAAAGCTTTTGATTAAAAAAAAATTTGCCTTTTTTTCATTTTATCGACAAGGTTTTCCAATATTTGAACTATTTCTCTACTGGTTCATTCGTCCTTTTTGTTTGTTTTTTCTTTTCTTTTGAAACTCTTTGCGAAGCTTTTTATCAAACCTCTTCAAATCTTCACTAACCAATTCAAAAATATCGATCAATTCTTGATCCACAATTCCCACCACTAATGTTGTCCTAGATGAATTCTAAATCTTAAACAACGCGAGATACTTTTTGCATTATTTAATAAAATCATCAAAGTCATTACCCTTCTGAACTTTTCTGGCATCAGTCGGGCTTTGATAAGGTACAGATAGTCTTGATGCGCCATGTGAGTGATATTTACATCAGTTGATAAATTATCAAAACTCATTTCCAAATATTTATTTTTAATAACTCAATTATGTAAACAAATTAATTATGTAGTTTATATTATAAATTATCAAACTATTAATATAAATTATTTTTATTTTTTTAATCCTCACAAACATGGTATTAACTAAGTGAATAGTCAGAGAAATAAGGAGCAGAAAATTATACTTTGAGTATAATAGTGTTGGTTTAATAATAATAGACACAAAGACCACTAAGGGTCTATAATAAGAAAATATTACATATGATAATAATTAAATTAATTATTAAGTACTAAATAATAAATTAATTAATTATTAATAAATTGATAATGATAAACATAAAAAATTATCTCGCCATCCAGATAATAATTAATTATTAAAAATTTTACTAAAAGAATTTTGGAATTATTATACTATTGGAGGAAATAGCCTTTCAAAAGTAGCGATTGGAAGTCGACGGCCAATCTCTGCTACTATATAAGGCCAGAATTGCGTTTAAAAAATCGCCGAAGAAACAGAGCCAAGTGTAAGATTGACCTTAAAGAAAAAAATCAGAAGCTAACAGTTTCCGCGACAATTAATATTTAGCTCCAGAAAGATCATTTTTGCGAAGATATCAATTCACTGCGTCGGACAGTTTAATTCAGGATTTTTTATTCATTTGTAAGTATTTTACACTTTCAGAAACTACTGCGACAGAATTTTTAAATGGGTCCCCCGTCCAATTACCGATTCGAACAGATTCTAGCGTTTGATCCACCCAGGGACCCATTGACCGCGATGAGAACGATAATGTTGTATTTCTATTTTGTCTAAACTTTTCGATTTTAAACATATAGAGCGTTAAATTATTAATTCGATTTTTGTGATTAAACATTGATCAACATTATATTAAGATATTATTTGATTGACATTATATCAACCTGTTTTTTGTTTTCTTTTCTCTGCAATGTGATATTGATATGACTTTGTTATCAATTTCTTCTTGATTATAAATTGTAATAAAATAAAGCTTATTGCGAATATTTTGATTCATTAAGGGTAGGTGATAAGGAGTAAAGTGTTTTGCGCTTATTTTTAATTCAGTCATAAGATAAAGTTTATTGCGATTATTTTGATTAAACAGCGGATATATTTTCGGGGTAATTTAGATTTAACGAACACGTTATCAACAGGATGATGAGTTAGGAATGTTTTACCTTAAAGTTACATTTCAATATAGAAAAAGGTATTAATTTTTGGAGTATTAATAAAATAAAGGAAATCAAATACATAAACCAAAATCTGCACCTTAAAAAAAATTAATTTTTTTAAAGAAGCTTTCATGTTTATTTAATTTATTTTCTACTAAAAAATAGAGAAGTAATATGAATGACTTGGAAAAACCACAAAAGGTTAGAAAATTTATTTTATTTATTTACCAGAAATTTTATCCTATAATCCTATGAAAATCGAAATAACTTATATAGATTTTTTAATTCTTTAAATAAGTTTTCGTTTTTTATATCAAGTCACTGTACAATAGTTAATATTTCAGAGAATTAGAATAATTTGAAACAATAATTTCAACCATTAAAAATATGATCAATAAATAGAGTGCATTAATTAATTGTCAAATTTATATCTGGTTTATAGATAATCAGAGCTTGAAAAAAGTACAAGCTGAAAAAAATCGTTTTTACCAATTTTTCCTTAATATCTAATTCCAACAAATAATTCTTTCGAAAATCGTTCGCAAAACCGTTTCTCAAAATCTTAGGACAGAATTCTTCCCAAAAAACTCCAAATTGTTTCTCAATTTTTTAAAATTGTTTTTCTAGCAGCTTTCTTTTTCTCTTAAATAGGATTTTACAGGGCTTTTGCTATTCGCCAATAATAATAATCATAAAAGTTTTATTCTTTATTAGCAAAATGGCTAATTATAAGTTTCAAAAAATTATTAGTTTATATGATTTTTAATACGTAATCCCTTACTCAACGAACTCCAAGAACGAACTTTGAACACGAATTTTCTCTCGTAAACAAATTCACACATTTGGTATTACGTTTCCTTCCTAGAAAATCCACAAAGATAGGATAAACCACTACAAATGCAATCAACGACAACCTAGGACTTCCACCATCAGATAACTCTATCCTAAATACCCAACTGACCCTTCAAATTCAGCACCATAAACATTCAACAATAAGCCATCATTTTCTTTACAGTTTTCTATAAGCATAATATAATTTATATATTTCATTTTAATACTATTTGTTCCATTTCATTCTTGAGCATGCTACAAATTTTGAGACAAATAATTCTCTTACTGCATACCGAAACTCTCACTTTCATTTCAAGCATCAACAGTAAAAATCAATGTGATTAACGATGAAAAATAAATGAAATCAATATGATTGTGTCTGCTAATCTCGGTTAAAACCGACACAACTTCAAAATGCTCCTCTCTGAAACCCAACATAATATAAAATTCAATTTTTTTATTTGACAATTAAATGAAATTTTAACGGCAAATTTTATAATTAATATTATTTATGATTTTCATTTAATCAATCAGTAGGAGCTAAAATTTTCTTTGACTTCTTTGAACGTAGTATATACATACCTATTGATTAGTAATAATTTATCAATAATTGATTTAAAAGAAGAAAACAAAAGTATGTTAGGGGAAAATTTTTATTTATTAAAATTACGAAAAAATATTTTATCAAATAAAGAATAAATATTTATTATATTTAATAGATTATTTTAGAAACATGTTTATAATTTTAATAGAAAATGGTTACAAGATATTTATTCACAAATTTCAGGATATACTAGGGTTAAAAACAACCTTTATGTGCCAATTGTTTTTATTTTCTAATTAAATCAACTTTTAAATATAATTTTTTAACTATAAATGTCTTTAACTTTATTTATTTAAAGTCGGAATTCGTTTACTAAATCAAACGGCCAAAGCTTCATGTCTCTTTGCACTATAGAATCGTCAAACTTTCTTCCAATCAATCGCTTAGCATCGAAAACAGTATTGCTCGGATTCATTGCAACCTGGTTTTTGGCAGCATCACCAATTAAACGTTCCGATTCCGTAAACGCAACATAACTTGGAGTTGTAATATTTCCTTGGTCATTAGCAATTATTTCAACTTCCACATGCTGGAAAAATCAAACACATAAATAAGTATTTCCTAAATCGATTCCAATAGCATTAACGGACATTTATGAAAATAGTTGATATTAAAATATATTTTCTATATTTGTTTTTGACCACCAACGATTCATCAATTTCTATGATGACATCTGGGGCCACCAATTCTGTTCTCAATATTTTTAAATATTTTTTATATTTAAAGTAGAAGTTGAAATAATTCGATATTTTTAGAATAAATGTATTGAGCTTTGTATTTTGTTTTCTATATTTTTTTCAATGAAGATAATGAAATCGAATTTAATAATATTTATTTTAAAAATGTACAAAATAAGAAAAATTTTAAAAATTGGTTGTTTTTAACTGATACTATTAATGTATATGTAAATTACTTATTAAAAATATTTTATTTAGTGTATTAGAAAACTATTTCAATTTTTAATTCATTTTTAAACAATCGATATTACAATTATAACTAATGAACAGCGCTTATTAGAAATATTTGACCACAAATATATACTTTTCAAATAGAATTTAATTTTGAAGATTTTATTTTCAACAATAATAAACTTTATTTTTCATCATTTTCTTCAATTCTTTTTTTTCATATTTTTCAAGAATAAGTAACATTTTTTTAAGCTAGTATATTTATTTATCTATTTTTTCTCTTTTTCAGATCTTCAGAGAACGTCCTAAACATGAACCTTTTTTTACTATTTGATTATTATTTTTGATTTTTTTCTTCTGCTACCATTCCTTAGATCATCACCAAGTCGATATGCTTCATAATATTATAGGTGGTCGTTAGAAACCCAGAAAATTTATTACAATTAATTTCATTGTTTGATTAGAATGTCGATTTAATAAATAATAAATAACCATGTAGTTATTTTTATAATTTTGTGTATTCTTCAGATCCTATCTCAGTTAATTTGAATTATTGGTAATTTTTGCCAGAAGAAAATGATAAGACTTTGAGAAGAAAGTTATAAATCTCTTTAAACAGGAGAATCTTAAGTTGGAATTCTCAGTGTTCATCGAACCTTAACATTGACCATCAAAATCTACAGATCTGAATGTGGTGGATATTGTATCTATAGTTTGTTACACACAAGGACACAGAAAAATGGCCCTCATATTAATAAAATTAAGGATCTGAAACTCATCTTGATAAATATCTGAAATAATATTATGGAGACTCCCTCAACCAACAGCACCAACAGCTTCCTCTCAATCAGCGGAAATCCATCAGCCAACAACAAACCTACCTCAATTAATTCTACTTCCCAAGTTAGCAAAAAAGAAGCAACGACTCTGTGACAATATCTGTGCATATCCTTTATTTGTAAAAATTCTTTTATTTTTATATATAAAAAATTTTTTTATCTGGTGTATTTTTTCAAGTATTAATAAATTTTAACTGTAAATCGTCCTTGATAGATAAATTAATTAATTAATATAAATAAAATAATAATAAGTACAATAATGCACATTTGTTAAAAATTTATAGAAGGGCAAGTAAAAAAAACTAGAAAACTAGCAAAAAAGTTAAATAATAATAGCAGGAAATAAAGTAAATAAGCCCCTAAATAGAAGTTAAGATATAATATAAAAAAGGAAAGCATTTACTACTTTTAAAAATTCAAGAAAATTAGGAATATAAAAAAGAAGGTCGGAAAAGGAAGAGGCGCACAAATAAATTAGATAATTTCCCGGGTCCTTAAAAACAGATCAGAACTAACTTTCACATTCAGTTGTATTTTAAAAAATAAAAGCCTACAGGGAAAAGTCGAAATTCAATATCTTAAAAACGAGATCAAACCCATGAATTCAACATTCAATCAATTCTACATACCAACGCTAAACAGTATAAAAGAGGATCTCGTTTCACGGAAAACGCACGATTAAAAAATTGACGTTACTGGAGCAAACCCGATTTCGAAAAGATTCCATCGAAAATCGGAGTAAACTCGAAGTCTACGTTACTCCGACCAATTCGTTCAATATCGTTTTCAATTTGTATACGCCCTTAAGTATATATATAATATAATACGTTCTTAGAATTCGTTTAATATTATTTTTAATAGCGTTTATTCATTATTATATTTGATATTTTAACTTGTTTCTCCAAGTGAGCACCTTTCACTGAAAACCTCTGAGTCTAAAAGCTTGAGGATTTTTCATAAATAATAACCTTTAATAATAAAATCAACCAAGGACAATATTCACGCGTTGTACAAAATCATATTATTTTATAAAAATTATTTTTTTCAAACCCAAATTGTTATCTCAGTAATTTCAATTAAAAGCAACCTTCGCCTTTAAGACCTAAATAAAACGCTCCACCTGTTCATACTTTTTAGGATTTTAACAATATTATACCAGTCACATTTCGAAATGCAACAGAAGCTTCCACGGTTAAGAAAATGTGAAGCAGTGTAAGGAAGCCATTTTGAATACAGTATATGAATTTAGTGCTTATTTTTAGTAAATATTAAAAATAAGAAAAAATTCTTAGATTTCGCAGTTATATATTAGTGAATATTGATATTTGAAATTGAAAATAAATTGGAAATTGAAAATTAAAAAGTAAATTATTGATAAATTGGAGACATCGACAATTTTTCGAAGATTTTCATTACTGAATACAACATCTGAATACAATTTTCTCAACACATTCAGTTGGAGTCCTCTTGTCTTACCTTAGCACTTCTTTAGACTTGATCAGCAGTTTTGGGTGGCTAACTACCAGATTATTCTGAGTAAAAATAAATATGGAGAGCTCTCAAAACTGGTGAATGGTGGTTATTAACGGGGAAATTTTTAAATTATTTTTAAACTGTAACAATTAATAATGCAATCTCAATCTTGGTAACTAGCGGGTGTAAAAATGATCCTGGTAGATTACCGTGGGATCAAAACCAATCTCAGTCACGGTAATTTTTATTTTAATCCTTTTTTTTTCTTGTGTACTAAAAATAAAGAAAATCGATAAATATTAATAATTCATTTTTAATTTTATGTCATTGTTATTGTTAAAAAATTTAGAAGAAGCGAGGATAATGTCGAAATTTTCGGGGAATTACGAATTTAAAATTATTGATATATTGCGACAATTCGTTGTGTTACTATCAAATAAATGTTTTAGACTTACGGGATATTGATTTATAAAGGAGTATTAAGTGTTAACGAGCACAACCATAAGATCATGGTTTAAGATGCTTGATTAATATGATTATTAATACAAAATAGAATTTCTAGCAAATTTAAAAATAGAAAAGTTACATTTTTACATGAAAAGATTATATAAATAAGAATAAGATTTCGATCGAAGACACAAAAATCAAGTTCAAAACCGATAGAAATATTCAAAATCAAAGATATTTCAAAAGACACAAATTCCAGTCTCTCCAAAAGAATAACTATGTTGATATTTTAAAAATTTAACATTCCAAATAATGCAAGACCATGTTTTTATCGAATAAAACCATAAATTTGTGAGAGTGATCTCAGAATAAAATCACTTTAAAAATTATAACCTAGAAATAAAACTAAATTCTTTTCGTTTGTGATCATTTTTTCAAGGATTAAAATCTTTTGTGTTAATAATAATTAAAAATGATACCTCTTAAAAACAGAACTGAGTTTATTTATTTCATCCAATTTTGGATATTTGTACAATAATCTTTTGTGTATAATTTTAAAATTTAGAAAGTGATAAAAATGAAAATAAAGAAATATTAAGAAATTAAAATTAGATTAAATTAGTAATTATTCTTTCTTTTAATAGGTGTCCCTTGAATGGCGATTGACCAACAACTGAATAGTCGACTGGTCCATCTATATATCTTTGAATACGAAATCCTCTACAACCTGTCGAGAGTATTGTTAAAGGTATATTGCACAAAAAGAATAAAACAAACGTGTCAGAAAATTTACTTAAAGAAAAACGATTTAATATGTGTCAGACTATATGGCTAGATTTTATGCTTTCAATTGGTTATTATATGCGACAGGAGTATTGTTGAATCATTTCCTGCTAGATCTTCTATAGGCGAACAGGTTCGGACCTATCAGACTATCCAAGGACCTATCACTAAGGATTATTGAATTTATCTAAATTGATTCTTATATCATTTTGTTTAATTATAATTATTTAAATTTAATTATTAATTATTCAATAAAATTCTTATTTATTTGATTAGTCTTCAATTAACAATCATTGTATGATCTTTGGTTTTACATTTACTATTGTATTCTTTGATTCATTGACACTAACTATTCGATTATTTACTTTTTTATATTTTCAATGACTTGTACATTATCGATTATTTTGTTTATTGATTTAATGTTTATTATTGGTATTCTGTGAATTAATACAAATATTAGAAATTATCGATCCAATTAATAAGGAAGGAATACTTCCATTGGATTTAAAACCCCAAGACGATTTTTGTGGTCCTTAAGTTTATTTCAAAGAGAAGTAACAATCATACATAATAATAATATAGCTGAAGAAATAGAAAGTAATGCAGTTATTACAAAAATTAAATTTGGAAGCAAAATTAAATTATTTTTATGAATGAAAATCATACTTTGTAAGTTTGGATAATCTTACACGTAATGATATTATTTCTCTAAAGAATGTTTAAGTCCTTAGAAGGAAGTGCAGATAATTATTGATTACTATTCGAAGAAATAAAAAATTTTATTATAAATATTTTTGGATTTATTGAGTATTTTATCAAGTATCTATTTGTATATTTTTTGTATATTGATTTTCTCGTTTCTAGTGTTGATTCCCACGATGTCAAGCTGAAACATTTATCTATTAATTTTTTTTAATTTTTTTTTATTTTACAGTTAATGAAAAATTAATGTGATCTAATTCAGCCCATTAACCACCATCGTTTGATTCATAATTTTAGAATTGCTGTATTCCTGCAAGAAAATTTTAATACGGTTTTCCAAATGTTTCCCTTCATACTGTGATAACTTTTAGTTGATAATGTAATTAAATGTTTTGGTAAAATTAATGTTTGTAAAAGAAATTATTTATCATAATTTTTTAAGATAAAAATAATCAACATATGATAAAACCTCATGTAACTGAATTCGGAGCACAAAACGGAGATTCGATTAATAATACAAAGGTGTGGAAGACCTAAAAAGTGAAATATTGAATGATTGTTTTTTAAGTGTTTTCCTATATACCCATATTTTTTATATACGCCTATTTTTCTTTGCAATGACCTAACATAAAAATAAATTTGAAATGATATAAAGCAAAAAAGACAGGAAATATTTATTATTAAAATTTCATCTTATAATTTTTAATTTTCTATAATATTAGGATGATTTATAAATAATTTCGTTTATTATTTAAAATAATAACAAAATAAAACAAAAACAAAATTATATTATCAAAGGCCAGTAGTTAGATAAACCAGACTTTGAGGACAGACCCCGAAATCATTTTGTCGGCAATAGTAAAAAAAGTACTAAAAAGCACTAAAAAGTACTAAAAAATACTAAATATTATTTTGTGAAAATTGGTGACACGGGGTCTTTCCTCAAAATCTGGTTTATCTAACTACATATAAATAACAACAAAAAATATCAAAAATTTAAAAGTCAAAATTTTTCTCATTTTTAAAAAGTCAAAAAAACTTTAATTTTTCAAAATCCCCTTTTGGGCCACTTTTCTTAATAAAAATGAATTTTCACCATTTTTCGCTTTAAAAAATGGTTGAAAAAATATTTTGTGAATTTTGTGAAAAGTAC
>JBBMKC010218754.1:0-12415 GCA_037834085.1 Bipalium vagum
TTATTATTATTATTATTATCATTATTATTATTATTATTATTATTATTATTATTATTATTATTATTATTATTATTATTTCGATAAATTTGATAAAAATAAGCGGCGTTTAATATATTTTGATGATCAAAATCAAGCGTAAAGGAAAATTTTAACTAAGACATCATTTAAAAGGCATCATTAAAAGAGAATTATTTAACATTTTAGTCTGTTAAATAGTAATTATTAAAACAATCATTAACTTTATTCTACTTTACCGTTGGAAAAAGGTTTTTAATTACAGCCATTTATCAAAATAACAAATAAATATAGTTTATTGTGAGTTTTGAGATTTCTGACAGTTAGAGACGATCTCAAGTCTTTTATGTATTTTTTTATAAAAAGTCGAATTTGTTTTAATTACTGCAATTAAAAAAACGAAAAGAAAGAAAATATAACATAGAAATCTTTAGTGTTAAATTAAAAATAAATATTGAACTATCCCAGTCCTGAATAAATAGTCTTAATTTCAACAGAAATCCATTAATAAAATTAATTAATTAGTAATTTAATGATTTTAAATTGATTACCAATTAGCCTAATAATTTTCAGGGCTTGGTAATATATAATGTTAAATAACATAGTTATAACAGTATACTAAAAAAATACGGAGAATTTTTTCTTAATAGACATTTTCATTAAAGATGCGAGATCTGTGACTTGAAAGGGGAAAATCTCTTTGATTTATCTGAAAACGTTTCTACTACTATTCTACTACTTTCCTTTCATTGATATCCAGCAGTAACCATAGGCAGAACAGAACATAATATTTGATGTACAATAATTTATTAATAATACATTTTTTCTTTGGAAAACTTTGGTACAAGTCAATTTCCTTTTTTCTCCATAGAAAAAAAACAGTAAAAATTTAATTTTCATAATTAAATTGGGGGGAAAAAATTCAATAATTTTAATTATCTTAATTTACTTTTTTATATGAACTTTAAAACGGTAATAAAATTTTTACAAGATATATAAATATTGGAATATTAAATTAAATTTAATTAGAATAATTAATTCGAATAAATTCACGAATTTTTTCCGTGTACAGCATTCCAAATAAAGTTTTTTTTAAAAAAAAAATATTTATATAATATTCAGGATGCGTGATGGTAAACTATTTTTGCTATTTTTTATTTGGGAAAAATATTATCGATGGGAAATTATTTATTTTAATTAAAAACATTAATAAACGATTAAATCTTGATCTTAAAATAATATTCACCATTACATTGCTTTAATATTTTTGCGACAAAATTCAATATATATGGATCAATCGACTTTAGCTAGTTGTAAAATGATTTTCCACATACCACTATTGGGTTGGGGGTTTCTGGTGGAGCCAAGAGTTCATTTCTACCATCATGAATTGGACATGAAAATTTGATAAAAGTCAAAGAAAGTGATATGAAAAGATTTTGGTTTTTATTATAAGCTGTGGGTTTTAATTTGATATCAAAACATTTCCTGTCAAATTCTATTCCGACACATCGTTACAAAGCTATATCAATAATGGACGCAATTGACTTCAGCTGTTTATATCAGACATATTTTGGGCGATATAACATAATTTTCTCCCAACTTTTTGATGAGAGGTCAGCTTTTCGTAATAAAATAAAATGCTTTATTTATTAAGTTAACTTAATTTTTAATTATGAACAGAATATATATATATATATATATATATATTATTTATTATATTATATTTTTAGTGCTATTTTATGGATATAAGGAATGCACTATACCGTGGGAATCTTTAATTTAAAAACTATGTTTATGTCATAATGTAGTGTCTTTATTAATATTATCATAGTTAAAAAATAACTATTTAAAATTTTATTTTAAGTACTTTACTTATAAGTACTATAATAATACGTTTTTAAAAATCAATAATATAAATAATGGAATTTAATAAAATATATTGAATTTAAATGTATCTCTTAAATTTATAATGATATATTGAATTCCCATGGCTTGACAAAAATTGTTAGAATATTCAGATTTGTGATGTCAGAAAATAAATTTTTAAAAATCTAAAGACTTAAGGAATTTAGATGTTAATATGATATTATTATTATTATTATTATTATTATTATTTTTTTTTTTTTTCGACAAAAGATATTACTGTTGCAGCAGTATAATGCTAATTTGTCAAAAATTAAATTAAATCTAAGAGATTTATAGATCATACATAGTTCTTGGCTTGTTAGATTTCAATTAAATCGACTGAATTTTTTTTATTATCGTTATTTTCTAATATAGCTGAATTTTTGAAACTTTTTTCTATTGCTAAACTTTGAAAATAATCATAATATAATATTCTCTTGATAAATTTTTAGATTAAAATACTTTTCATTTGCTTCCGGTTAATTATGATTAAGTTATAATCAAAATAATTTCACAGATTTTTAATATTTTCTTCCTCAAACTAGATTGTTAATATTTAATTAGAAGTTTTGTTAAAATAGTTTTTAATGATAGAAAAATACATATTTTGAAGATGTGTCTCAGGATTTTAGTAGTGATATAAATTTCATTAACATGGCCCAACAACACCGTCTTGACATTATGGCAGCCAGACTGGTGCCAGAAATATTCAGGAAAGATGATGATCTAGATAATTTTATTAAAGAATGTGAAAGGTAATTCTCTTTATTGAAGATTCCAATATTATCTATGACAACATTAGTGCTTGGATTTTGGACCGAGAATTAAACTCTTCTGATGAAGTCGTAAGCACAGATTTGAAAAGAAAATTTGCGAAAAGGATTACAATATAGAAATTCGATGGTTGAGACTTACAAGCGTTTCTCCACTAAAAAATGACAAATGAACCATCGGAAAGATATCTCGAATAAGTAAAAAAAATTAGTTGATAAATTACTATCACACACATAGAATAAGAAGTGCTTGCTGGAACTTTGGGCTTACTTTTGCGAAACTCCCGCAATTATAATTATTTTGAATGGATTTTTTTAAAATAGAGACCACCTCACATATAGTAACTTGCTAGATTAAGTCTTATACTCTTAAACAAAAATGAAGATAAATAAAACAAATGTAAAATCTTATTTCATTCTTTTATTTTCATTATTGCTTATTTCATTTGTTTATAATCAATAAATCTTTAACAAATAGAGGTTAATTGACCTAGGAAAACATAAATTATTTCATTGTTACAATGATACGTTTTGGCCATTTTGCGGCAGATGCCTATCGATCTTTGGTAAATGCATGGTGAGAAGAAATATTTTATAATAATCAAAATCAAATATTCAATTTTCTGTATCTATGTTTACTACATGGTTGTCGAGATAAATCCGGACATTTTTTAATCTTAATTAAAAGAAGAGCAATGACAAAACTAATAACTATATTAAAATAAAAATTGGTACATTATTAGTCACAACCGCCTCGAGCTAGGATCTGAATGTGCTACATGCTCGCTTGATTTAAAATGGAAAATGTTAAAATAAAGTAATCTATAAAAACATATGTAACCTAGAGTAAATGGTTGGTTTTTAACATAAATCTAATAAAATAGGCAAAACCATTTGTTGAATTCATTAATTTTTCAAAATAAACTACAATGTTCTAATCGTTAATAACTGAACAGAATAAATTTCATAATATAGCACAAAATTATTTTTCAATTGTATTTTATGTAAATATTATTTTCCGTCAAATAAAATCACTGCCATAACAGTACGATGCTAATTTGTCAAAAATTAAATTAGATCTCAGAAATTTGCAGATAGTCGTTTAATTATGTCTAAATTTGGAATTTTGATCAGTTTCTTTATCAACCATTATTTTTGAAAAACCCTAACAGAAATATAAAAGAATTTTAATGTAAGTTTAAATAAATTGTAAAACTTAATTCAATAAATAATATTTTGCTTATTGATTTTTTTTATTAAAAATAAAATCAATAAATTTTATTTAAATTAAATTTCAATTGATTTTTACTTCATTTCAATTTTCTTTAAATGAGCTCATAAAAGGTTGTTACTAATTGTTACTTATCTTTTTATTTTAAAGATTAGCTTAGAAAATAAACTAAAATATTACTATTAAATATTTTTAATTTTATTATCATTAAATATTATTTGCCATCTCAATTGAATTATAATTTTTGTTTGTCTCAAATACTTAAGATATTAATTAATATTAATATTAATATTAAATTAAACTATTAAAACGAACCGTTGCCCATGTAAATTTAGTTCAGAAGTACTATTATTAATTTTATTTTATGAAATATAGTGATTTTTATTTTCATATTAATAAACAAAGATTTCATTAATTAATTTATTTTTCTATTTCATATCGAGAGTGATATATCAATTACTATAATTACTTATTATAATGGAAATATTATTAATATACACTGTATTAAAACAGAAAAACCAATACATTTAAACAAAATTAGATATATATAAATTATAGTTTTTTCTCAACAAAATCCCATATAAATTATAAAAAAAGTAAATTTCTATTCGATAATGAATCTATTATCTCAAATTAAAATATTTGAAATCTCATTAAAACAAATTTACTAATAACAATTAATAATTTACATTTTTAGTGATGATCTCATAAGATTGTAACCAGAAAAGAGATAATAATGAATTAAATTCTCGTTCATTTACATCGTAATAGTTGTACATGAGCAGTAACAATAAGAAAAATAAATAAATAAATAACCTCAATTTGTTTTCTCTCATTATGAATCTTCATGAAATAAAAAATGTTAGCTAAAGGTATAATTTGAAGTAATTAGTTTTAAATGCTCTTCGAAGAGGATTATCAGATTCTTTTCAACTATTTTCAATGACCTTTACTAATTCTTGTTGATAATTATAAAATTTATTATTATATTTTTTTAGATGACTTTTAATAATGTTTTTCTTGAATTTATTTTCATCTTTTTTTCTATAATTTAATTCTACAATTTAATTTTTTTCTTTTTAATATTTATATTTAACAAAAAATTTTGAACAATGTTCAAAAAAATGATAATTAAAAGTATAAAATATAAAATAATAATTGTTAGCTGCGATATCAACAAAATCAGTCATAGTTTGAACAATATATTTTTGAATGCTGCTTAAACAATAATACTTTGACAAATTTAATTAATATAATTAATTAAATTAATATATTGTGCCATTAAATATTAAAAACCATTTAAAAAAAATATTTTAAAATAAATATTACAATGAAAATTAAATTAATTAAAAATTTAAATTAGGCACAATTTAAAAATTAGAAATCAGTTTAAATACTGACAATAATAATAGTACCATGGTCCGAAAAATGGAAAAATTAAATTTGTTCAGATCAGAAATCAAATATTCCTATATTTAAAATGACGAAAAATAATAAATAAATGTAAAATATATTTTTATTAAAATTCTGATATTATATTTAAACCATTCACACATCGTGCAAAAGTAAATAAAATTGTTTATTTGTTTTTCCACGATAGTCTTGATTGGGAAATTCAATTTAACTTTTCTAAAGGACAACCTTTGAAAATAAATCAACGAGGTTTTTCTTTTGAACCAAAATTATTACTAAAGGAAAAGTTTGAAACTGTTCGAAAAAGAGAAAAAATTTTATGAAAGAAATTGAAATTTCCGTAATCAATATCCGATTTTTTGATTATTAATAAATTGAATATTAATAAATCCATTATCAATTAAAACTAAAAAATTGCGACAACAATGCAACTTTTCCAACTCTTTCTATCATATTGTTTTCCAGGTCTGGTTATGACTTTCTTTTTATTACAATCGTTATAGTATTTATAGTTTATAAAGAAGAGCGCTTTTTCTTTTATTTTAATAATTTCTTCAAATTCTAAAATAAATTTACTGATCACATAATAATAATATTATTATTTATTTATTTAAAACACTGAAAACTATGAGGCATCACATAATATTAAAATAAAAAACTATTTCTCTTTTGAATTAAGGTTATAATCATGAAATATTTAATTATTTAAAAATTAAAATTAAATTAATCTTTTTAAAAATGCAGATGTTGTTATTCATTAAATTCTTCGTTAAGTTAAGGTGTAAAACCCTTATCATTTTCTAAAAAGACAAAAAATTTTGTCTTTCAAAAGCAAACATTTATCTTAATGTGATCAATAGAGAAATATTTTATTTTAATTCTTTTTTCGTAACTATTATTGTTTTTTCGAAGCCATCCAATATTTTTGGAACTTTTTATAATGTTTAAAGTTTTTTCTGATAAACGTAATTCCAATGATCGAAACAAATGATAATCAAACTGACCAATGTCTGCCGTTCACGCTGATGATGTAATAAATTTATTTCCCCATATTCGATAGGTAATTGTTGTAGCTTTGACTCAAGTTCACGACTTAACTGCATTAAGTAATTGTCCATATCTATTTTCGCTAATATTTACTCGACTTCAGAATTAAATATTACAAAATACCTATATTTAAAAGTAGATTATGTCACATACACAACTGCACTTTTTCTAAGAAAAATTGCATTTTACGATGATATAACCCGTTGACCTGGATCAACTTACGAATTACTAATTATGATTGCCAAAATAAATTCACTCTCATCTCTACTATTAGATTGAGTCAAAAGTCAACAGCGTTCTTATTCAAGAATCTCAAACAATATTACAGGTATTCCTCAATATACAATCCCCATTTTCAGTAAAAATTTTGCTGAATGGAACGATGGTGCCACTTAAAATTTTTGAAGCAATGAATTCAGTGATTGAAATTCTTAACCCTTCCTCAGAAGTGAAACTCTGAAGGAAATGTACAAAAGAACGAAACAGTGATATCAGAGCTATATGAAGAGGACTTCAATATCCGGAAATTCTTATAGTTTCTGTTTCAGATGTATTATTCCACAATTTACTAAAGCTGGAGCCCTTATTGTCAGCGCATCATTCAGCTATTCGAGGTGGGTTATGGCATGGTTAAATTGGCTCTATGGAACGAATTCCAAATAAACAGGACCTTGGAAGTTCCATCATACACATCTTATCAGAACCCCGTCTAAACAATTTGTTGAGTCACTTGGCCAGGTAAAAGTAAATGTTTACCACCCGTAGAAGATTTTTAAACACAAAACCAAGGTCGTACAAATCACTGCCCATGTGCTTTGTAATATACCTGGTTCGTTCGACAGTCGAGATTACTGAAATATGGTTGTTCTGCTCCTCCACGTTCTTTGCAGTACGTCTGCACATATAATGGTCAGGCTGAACGTTGTTGATCTTCAAGGCTGGTATTGTTTTGAATGAAGACCTTGAACAACCATCATTATGTATTGTTTTTCAAGAAACTCTGACGTTCTACATCACGACTTCATTTGTCGTAGCCGCTGCTCTAAGTCCAATAATAAAGTAATAGAATCCGATTCTCAATTTTTTGTCTCTCATTCATTCTAAATGGTAAAATATCACATTAAAAATAAAACAAATAAGTTCACAAATCAAGAAAAATTTATCTTTTCAAGAGTTTCATATTAATGTCGTATATATTTTGTAATAATGAAGCATTAAAAAATTAAATGTGTTAGAAAAAGGTTAATAATTTTTTATTCAACATAATAACTATTCGATACACAGAAACATTTTTCATTCAAAATTTGCAACTAATATTACTTTGCATTTTATGTCTGTGGTTCTTGAGTTACATCGATTGAAACCGTCAATATTTCTTGCGTTTTCCTACGATTTTGTTCACTAATGGTCTGTTCGTTATCTAAATATTGCTTATAGTTTTCCATGGATTTTTATGTTTGTATTAAAATCTCTTGCTTTCAACCGTTGAAATCATGCTTGGAAAATTGATTCTGTTTAAGTACAGTTAACAAATTATCGATAAGCAATCAATGACAAAGGAAAAGTCAAGACATTTTTATTACAAATAATTTCCATTGTTTTTGACATCTTTCAAACTCTGGACAATTTTAGAATTCTGTAGTAGAAAAGTCGATGATGTTTTGACGAAATCTGATTCTAGCAATTTTTTAACATCATTATGATATTTTTGGAGCTCTGTTCGAACATACCTTGTGTGATGTACTTGAACAAGTGGTAATCCGACAGACCAATTCCTGGTGAGTGCAGCGATCCATCTCATTTTAGTCGTTTTACTGTGATTTGTTGATTTAAATGCATTATTTGATTTTCATAACGAATTGCGATAATAGCTTCTCCTGGTTGTTTTTTCTCATAGTAAATAATACCTGTCTGGTCCAACCATACACATAATTACAATTTTTCCATGTAAATGTCGTTTTGCGGTTGAAGTTGACGCTTGGCCTGGATCAAATCATGATCTTTTAGCTTAGGATTGCTAAAATAAATCTAAGTTTTATCTCCAGTGACTTTCTTTTATTCATCTCAATCTAAATTCAAATAGTATTTTCGTCTGCTGTTTGTTTCTTTCGGTAAAATTCATAAAGCACCAACTTTCATTCATTCTGAAACTTTCCCATATAATTTAACCGGTTTGAAATTGCTTGATGCGTCGCACTCAGCAGCCAATTATTTTTGCCCAATAAATTTTTTAGTTCAGAATATTCAAATTTTTGTGGTGGAACTCCATGCTCTTTACCATTTACACCAAAATAATCAGTTTTTGATTCTTGAAACCATTTTCGACAGGTTCTTTTGGCTAAAATGTAAAAATGGAAATTATGCAGAATCATTTTCAAAATTTTTACATCAAGATAAAAAGCGCTTAAAAATTCACTATAGAAAAACAACAACAACATTATTTTGAAATATTTCTTCGCTTAACATAATTAAAAACGGTGGAATCATTGCTATTCATATAATATAGTAAAAAATATTGTATTAGAAAAAAGTTATTTTCATTTTCAAGACGAATTAAAGATTAATTATTTTCGAAATGTTTGAGAAAAATTAATATAACTCATTTTAAAAGGATTATGTAAATCTTTATATTCCATTAGAATGGCACTGGATTCAATTGTATTTAATATCTTATATTATTCGCATGAATTGTTCTAAAGAATACCGCTGGAAGCACAGGCATGAATGATTTCGATTTTTAAAGAATTATAAAACTCATTTTAACAACGAAGTTTTTCTTTAAATTATATTTCCAAATACAAAATTATTCGTCTGTTACATTTGAGATTTTTAAGAAATATTTTATAATGCAAAAGATTGTTATAATGTATAATATTTGTTTGTTATGTAGAGGAATTTGGATTTGAGGTATCCTTTTAACAAATTAAATACATCCTCTATACAATATACGTGAAAATTTCACTTGAAAGGCACAAGCAAAATTTTTGTTGTAAATTACTTTAAATATGTTTTTGACAATGTTTCCAGTAATATGATAATCATTTTGTTTAAATCTGTTAATTTCATTATTCTACCGAATGTAGCCTTTTCATTTTCTAAGTATACCAGGTGTTTAAGTTATTAGTTTATAAAAAAAATGATTGTTCATTCTTCCTACAGATAATGAATTCCTAATAATCTTCCATATTCATAAAGATCAAAAATGCCGATTTATTTTATTTTATCAAAAAAGTAATATATCAATCAAATTTTTATTCGAAGTGTCACATTATTTTCCAAACATGGTTCCAGGCTATAAGTGATATTTTCCACAGGTTCTTGAAGCTTTTATACTGTCACGCTCTGCACACCTTCAGTAATTCAAGAATCTTTTGGTTATTGCCGTCTGGATAAACCTTTCCTTTCAAGAATGACCATAAACAGAAATCCAAGAGGTTAGATCACGGCTTTGGACAGGTCATTCATTTGGAAATTACTTTTTCAGAACGGAATGTGTTTTCCAATAATACTTGTACTTTTTTTTAGCAATATGAGGAGCAGCTCATTCTTGTTGTAAAATTATACGGTTGAATCTTGGCAATGATTTGAGCTTCGGAATAAAGTAGTGATTCTTGTTGTAAAATTATACGGTTGAATCTTGGCAATGATTTGAGCTTCGGAATAAAGTAGTGAATCAGAACGTATTGTTTCAATTTTGCCATTATGCTCAAAAAATATAGACAATTAAAAAGGAAGACAACATCCCAATGAAGACGTTGATATTTGGTGAGAATTTGGGGTGTTCAACCTAAATATCGGACTTTTGCATTCCATAAAATCGAAGATTTTGTCTGTTCACCCATCCATTGAGATGAAATGAACATTCACCACTCCACATAATTTGGGATAAAAACGAATGATTCTTGGATATGTTTGATATCATTCGTTTGCAAAAGGCATAACTATTTACCTAATTATAATTGTCTGAGAAAGACTGGCAAATTGTGACTTTATAAGAAAATACGTGTGAAAACTTTCAACTGATGAACCTGAAATAGAACTTAGTTTCTTTTTTAAGTCGAATTCTGCCGGAATTTGATAATATGTAAGACATTACTAAAAATAAAAAGTAATTTTAAATAATTACACTTATTATTGTCATTATTAACACATTTAAACAAAACAAATTTATATATAAACCAGGATTTTAAAAGGTAATCCGATGTATAATGTTTTTAAAAATATTAACAGTATAAAAAGATTACTCTCTTATTTATAAACGTTTAACTTGAAGACACTGTATATACAAAAAAGTAATCCTAAATTTTGTTAATGTAATTTCATGTTCGAGGAAGCCTAAAAAATTCAAGAGTTACAGAAATAATTAAAGAAACCCCAAAGTATTAATATTTTCAAATGACTGAAATTTTGATAAAGTACATAAAATGGTAATGAAAAATGTTCATTCAGGGGAATTAAATTCATATCCTGGTGTTAAAAAAACTTTGCATAGCCAAGTTTTAATTATCAATTTTTGAAGACTGGAAATATCTTTTTTGTGAGTACACATCTGAATTATGAAATTTATGAAAGTATTATACAATATTATTTCCAATAATAATTTTAAAATAAATAATAATAATATTATTATTATTATTATTAAAAATACATAGAAGAATAAGGTAATTATAAAGAATTGGTAATCTAATTAATCATTAATGAAACAATGAAAAAAATCAGTTATAATTAATTAAAAATAAAAAAAATAATTTAATTTATTATCATATGTCGGGTTTCTGGGAATAATACTATTTAAGCTCATTTATAAACAAAAAATTTGCTGAATAGAAGTAAGTATTAAGCAATATGATTTGTAAAAAGCGAATGAAAAGTTTTGAGATTTTATTGTGTAAACTTATTTATTTTTATGAGAAATTTATTTTTGTGAATATAATGTTTACTAAATCTGTATATTTCATAACTGTTCCCAGAATTACGTTCTTTGAAAGTTTAATTTCTAATGAGTAACAGTGACACTAATGTGCAGATTGCTAGTGGAACTTGAGCTGAAATCAGAAAAAGCAAATATCGTTTAAAATAGATAAATCGATTTATCTATTTTGTTGTTTTATTGATTGTTAAATATCTTTTTCATAAATAAATGTTTATAGCCTTGAATCATAATACCTTCGATAAATATAAAACTTGAACTTGTCTAATGATTAACTTAATATTGTGTGGATGTAGTATTAGATGTTAGACAATTGATGAATTTGATTGATCATTCATAGGTGGATGTGAGATAAATTGAAACTTAGTTTGGAATGTAGTTCAGTTGTCAGATGAGTCCATGCACATGTGAAAGGTCGTGAGTTCGAAACCCAGTCTTTCCGATTAATTTTCAACTAAAATTTTTTAAATCATTAAGTTTATTGTATTAAAGTTTGTTATCTTAATACGGTTTTCATTGGGATAATGACCAGAAATGTACTTGATTTTATTTTTATTTATTTATATTTATCATATATTTTTAAGGTCATGAAAACTTAATCTCAATGAATATAAATTTAATCTAATCACTTCATCTAGGAAAATTTATTGAAATAATGATTGTTTCCTGATATTTTTAGTTTATTTATTTATATACCTGGACTAAAAATATTAACAATATGTTCTATGTGGGATTTAATATTTCAAATAATATCAATATAATTATATTTTTTCATTATTTTTAAGGGTTTTTCATTGTTTTTATTAATAAAAATTAATAAATTATTTTTTTCAATATTTATAAAATTTGAAATTTTTTTCTGGTTATCTTTTCAAACGCTAACTTTAATTAAGATTTATTTAGAAAAGAAAGGTATTTTGCAGTTTTTATTTTGGAGACTCAAATGTCTGAAACCTTAAACACGAATCAAATTCAACAAAAAATGTTCAAATTTTCAATATCTACAATTCTAAAAAAAATTATCAGAATTATTATTATTATTATTATTATTATTATTATTATTATTATTATTATTATTATTATTATTATTATTATTAT
>JBBMKC010218776.1:0-12414 GCA_037834085.1 Bipalium vagum
AACATGGCGACCACACCAGGACACCAACCAGCGGACGAGGTCTCGGAAGTAAAAATGTAAAGGAATGGAATAGAAATTGAAGTAAAGAGGCTCGGGGCGGTTAAGGGTATGGATGTGAGCTTTAAAGGAGCAGTGCATGCGCATGTGAAGGTCCCGGGTTCAAATCCCGGTATCTCCGATTAATTTTCAACTAACACCCGGTATATCAGATGGAGTCATTAACACAGAGAGATATTGGGATAGAGTCAGTGGACAAAGACAATTAAGATGATTGTAGAAAATCATTTTTTCATAGGATTGATACAATCATTGAGAACAGCATATATATTAGGTGATTAAAAGAAATTATTGCAGAAAGACTGGAAGGCGGAAATGAATGGAGTGAACAAGACTATGTTTTGTCAGAAATTGGTCAATAGGTGAAAAAACATCGATCAGGATAATCAAATTTTAGTTCAAGAAGAGAGTCAGATTGAAACTTGTATTAGAATTAACTTTATAATTATAGTAGTATTATAGTCACCATTACTATAAATATTATCCATATTTGCGGTCAATTCTAACAAACCGAATATTGTCTTTGACTAATCCAAAAAATTTCAAACATGACTATAGTCAAACAAATTTTAACAAGTTATTTAACTTGTGGAGACTCCGAAAAAAGAAAATTAGACAATCAGCAAGATCCTCTAACCAAGACCCAACAAACTACGAAAAAGAACAATCCAAAAACTAACATTATTCATTTGTGATTTGATTGACACATTCTTGACATTATTTATGATTTTGACACTGTCCTATTCGTGATTCTTCTTTCTTTGACAATGTATTTTATGTTAATAATCAAATATATATTATGTACACATTTTAAATTTGTATTTGTAAATATCGATTTTGACTGAAATTAAATAATAATAAATGATAAAATATACCTTAATAAATGAGTTATTATTATTTATAACGAAATTAATATTTATTAAATTAATATTTATTATTTGTCTTTGTATTATATTTAGACTTATTTGAGAAAATTTTAAGGTAACAATAAGTTACTAAGAATAGAAATCTGAAGGGAAATTTTATAAGAAAATGGTAATAATAGTAAAAAAGTTAAGTAGAAAAATTATTAAAAGAAAAAGAGGCTTACTAATAATAGAAAAGAAAAAAAAGGTTATATAAAAGAAAACAGAAAATTTTAAAATGCAGAAGAAAAAAGATAACAGAATTTAATCAACAATTTAAAAGCACGTCTAATTTCCATCAAAGCGTAATTACAGAACCAAAATCTACTCACGATAAGTGACAATTATAGTAGACCACCATCAAATCGCGATTACAGAACTACGATTAACCAGCGATAGTGACAATTATGACAGAGCTAAATCAAAGCGCGATTTCAAATCTACGATCAATTTAGCGACTAATAATTACAACATCAGTATCAGTTTCAGTAGACTACCCCAGAGCTAACCAAGTTATCAGTACCCGAAATCGTATATATGACTCTACATTTCCAGTCAGTATTTGGACAGCATTAGAAAAGGGTTTTAGAACAGAATTCAGTCAGTATTAGGACAGCATTGGAAAACGTTTTTGGAACAGAATTCAGTCAGTATTAGGACAGCATTGGAAAAAGTTTTTGGAACAGAATTCAGATAGTATTTCGACAGCATTCGAGACAGTATTCAAGGCGTCATTTAACATATCGTTCGAGCCTCAGTCTCATTCACTTCCAATATATTCAAAGTTCAAAATTGACGACGAATCATTTATAAAGACATTTCCAAATTACAGCTACCAAGGGAGAACTAGAATTTTATGCACTAAATTTTATTGAAGAAGTAGATTTTGATTCCTAACTTGTTGCACGAAGGTGTAAAAAAGTATTATTATTAAATATATATTATTTTGGTTATTCATAATTTGAATTTATTGTATTGCGACTTGTGTTTTTATTTTAAAATTCGTTTAACAGATATTTCAAAGTTATTCTAATAATTAGCCATAAAGTTATTCATTAAGAAAGTTCTCATTGTTATAAAGGTTATAAGACTATTTAAACTAAAAAATTATATTTTGTTTATATATAGATATTAATAATATAATATAACCCTAGCTTATATCAAAAGGATTATAAGACTAGTTCGATATAAAGTAATTTTTATTAAATTTTTGTAATTGCATTATTAAACAGGCGTGTCTTGTTAGACAAGACATAATTGGTATTTAATAAGTAAATAAATACTCAGGCCAGGACCTGAGGATCAATTAATTTTTTGTCCCTATTCCTTGTGATTTTTTTTGTTTTACTGTTCGTAATTCACACGCTAAGTAGGGCGGTGAATTATATTTTTATTCTTAACAGAGGATCTTAATAATTATAATTAATAAACTACTAAACATCAGTCAAAGTCGATATCACACATTGTTATTCATTTGTTTAACTTTATTCAATTCAATAAAAGTATTAAACCTGATATCGTTTTCTCAGTTGATTTAATTAATTACCATATTGAACACAACCTAAAGCAACCTTCAACCGTTAGGACCTAAGATATTGCTAAACTCCGATCTTAACATTTTTTATCCACCCAACTTATGATCTTAGCAAACTTTTTATTATTTTACATATTTTAATAATTAATGAATTTTACATAAATTTTAATCGAATTTTATATTAAAATTAAAAATGTATTCATGTCCTTTAACTATGTAAAAATGCCAACTTTCAACACTGAAGGATGATTGAACACAGCACAAAATATTGAATTACAAAGCCCACTGCCAGTTGATATATCTGTTAAGTTTCAAAAAAGTGAGTGATTGATTATTGATTTTAGATAGGTTAAGAAGATCGAAATTGGGCTTACGTTATTAAGTTTACTGAGTTAAGAAAATCGATAATGGACTTTTCAGTTAAAAATAACAGTTAAAAATTCTGTTCTCCGTCCTACTAAATGTGGAGAACACAAAAAAGAAAATACTAGGAAGTCAGAAAAAAGATAAGAATTATTTGATCCTAAGATATTGAAGTAGCTGTCCATTTCTTAGTATTTACTTAACTTAATAAAAAAACCTTTAACTTCTAATTTGAATAAAATTACAGTTAAGTGGTTTTGTTATTTGGTAATCGTTTGACCTATTTCTAGTGTAAAACTAAAGTTATTAAGATTAATTAATTAGTTGGAATTTATGATCAAATTCCCTAATAAACGAATTAAAAATAAAAATTACTTATCAACATTTTCTTTTAAAATGCTGTTGGGACTTTCTCTTCTGCTGTTCGGCGTACGACGTTTTGATGTTTGATATTTTGCTGTTTTGAGGGACTTATTTATACTTTTTTGATAATATTTGTACGACCTGTATGTTGGTAGTTAATCGAAAATTGTACTGGTAGTTATATCTTCTTCACAAGACTTGTGATGGTGATTTTAATTAATTTTATTCCTTAAAACTGAAATTTTGCAGGTTTTCTCCTCTGTTGATTTTTCACCTGTACAGCTACATTATAATTTTTTTTTGTGTCGTTACCAAATTAATTTTTCTTATTTATATTATATTATTTATTTAGTTTATTTTTAATTATACTATTTCCTAAATTATTATAAAATATTATTTTATTTATAGTAATAGTATAATTTTTATTGACAAATTATTTATAGTAACCTTATGCTACTAAACAATTTTTTGTAATATTTAAAAAATTACTCACCAAAATGATTATTTAATTAATTATAATTATAATAATACTTTATATTTGAATTTTAAACAGATAAAAAGAAAAATAATTAAACTCCGGGTTTTAACTCGCACATAAATATAAAAATTATACTTGTATAAATAATAAAAACACAAAAATATATAAAAAGGACACAAAAGCACAAGAACGTTTTTCAGAATATTCAATATATTGTTATTTTGTCGACGAATTTGGGACTAGGCCTGGGAGTCTCCACATATCATTAATAACACTGATCAAAAGTGATTTTGAAGCAAGTATTAAAATAGTAACTTTTTTAGATTGAGATGTGCTGATTTTGAATGTGTTTAAAGTATTCTTATTGCAAGATAAATAATTTATTTTCTCAAGAGGTTTTACACTGAAATTTTGTTTAAACCATAAAACGAGCTGGTAAGAACCAGTTAAGAGGAGGTCAACGTAGATTTTGCTGAAGATTTAAGAACACAGACAATATTCATGTGTAATAATCAAAATTATTTTTATTTCACAACTTTCAGGCATAATCACAGGACCCTCGCTATGAAAACATATGTAATTATATTGTCAAATAAGACATATTTTCTTCAGCTCAATAAAAATTGAATAAAATATAAAAATGGAAAAACA
Organism: Bipalium vagum; assembly: GCA_037834085.1. Taxonomy (NCBI): domain Eukaryota; kingdom Metazoa; phylum Platyhelminthes; order Tricladida; family Geoplanidae; genus Bipalium; species Bipalium vagum. Next base: position 4,352 of record JBBMKC010218776.1, read on the forward strand.
AACAAAATACAATATTCTTGAGAAATTTATTTTGAAAGCGTAACAATTAAATATTGTAGTCGGTAGAAAATGTTCGATAAAATATCAAATCCTTTTATAAAAATGGTTTTAGGGCCATAGGAATGAAAATTTTAATAGGATATCTTGTCTTAGAGTGGCCTAAGACAAAATCAATAATCACACTGTAATCAGCCGACTTTAATTTGTCTATGTGATCAAACAAATTGATTTCCAGATCTTCACTTAATTGAGGTGAAGTTGAACTGGTGTCCAAAGAATTATGACTAAATGTAAACATTTGGGACGTATGATTGCGAAGAATTAAAATCTAACCTAACAAAGACTTCCAATTCGTCGGGTTCATTGGAGAGTTTGTTGACACTTATTTTGAGAATATTGTGAAATGTTTTGAATTCCACACTGAGTCGTCTAAATAGATTTAAATCTTCTGGTCTTCGCAACCATTCATATGTAGGCTTAATACCTTCAAACCAAAATATGTTTGAGTTTTAACATTATTCCATACAAATTCTCAATAAAAATAAAGGTATTACTTAAATAAAAATGTATTACTTTAATTCAAAATTGATTCATATAATCTAATATTGATTTGCCAATATTTTTTAAATGAAAAGCATGTGTCCACGATGAAAAATGGTCGTTATAAAAGTAATATAAAAACTATAAGACAAAGAGTACTTTGGTAAAACTATTTATTTTAAACAGAAAACAAATTCCTTTGATATTTAACAAAATATCTTAATCCCGATAAAATTGGCGAACTTTTCTTTTTACTCTTCCCAACAACTTTTGCAGAGTCATTCTAATTATCTTGTCCATTGATTTCTACTTTCTTTTAAAGTTAGCTTCATTCTTTGTTATTTAAGTTCAATTTTACTGTATCAGTTTTAATGTTTCTTTAGCACAATGAGAACTTGTGAGACTGGGCCACAATAAAGTAAGACAATCATAAAAGGCAATAGACTATTTTGAAGGCACTCTTTGATCTAAATTTCTTGATTCACTGTTCCAGTTTTGATGAAACTTATTTTTTTCATATGTAGAAATGGCTTACTACACGAGGTATTTCTTTAGGAATTTTGAGAGCTTTTTCATCCTAAATCTTTCAACATCTACGTCTTTAGCCTCTGCAACATAATATTTCTAACCTGGCATTTGTGTGAATGTCTTGTTATGGACTTTCTTTGACTCTTCAAATATTTTTGTTAATGATATAATTTCTGCACTTGGTATCATTTGTGAATTTTTTTCTTCTTACTAATGCCACACATTATATTGTTCAATATTTATTGTACCAAATCTTATCTGACTCCAACTCATAGGTGTTATTTATACCACAATAACACAAATTACAATGATAAAAATAACGTAAATCGTCCAATTCGATAAAGGGATCACAAGAATGATAATTGTCAAAAATTAATCGATAGTTAATTAAAATCAAACAGTTATCAATAAATGTTTAATCGAACGTTTTTTGCGCCCTTCTAAATTTTATCCCCTTTACTGACTTTATCAGGTTGCTGTCTTTGGTAAACACAACAATATGACATGTGCAGTTCGAACTTTGACTTTGTATCCTCGTCCCTTTCACATCACTTGCATAGTAAATCTACTTCATAACTGTGCGATGAAAGTTGGAAATTATTTTGCATACAATTTTTTATAGATAATGTATTTTTTGGAGAAAATTTCTTTTTATTAGAGACTATAAGTCGTTTTTCAGGTAAATTTTTTTTTCTTTAATTTAATAGGTCTAATTTCAAAATTATAAGGTCAATTTTCTGGGGATCATATACATAATAATTTTATAATTAAGTACCCCCAAGGATCTGATTATACTTCTTATAAAGCTCATAATTATATAATTTATTAGTAATATCATTTATTGAAAAGTTATATCAACTTATGTCAGTCATTGCACAAAATATAGGGTAAATGAGAAGTTAAGCGATAGAAGTCCAGTTTCATTTTCCATAAAAGATAAAAATATGTTAAAGAATATAATTTATTTATTGAATTGATTCAAGAAAAATTTTGGAAAACGCACTTACTTTGATTTATAATATCGATTCCTATTTTATTTTCGCATCCCGAGTAGTGTACGGTTATTTTCTGGTCACAAGATCGGACATTATTACCAAAAATACTCAACATCATATTCAAGGAAATTTTGCATGCATATAAGCTCAGGCACTCACACAAAGGTTTCATTATCAAAGATGTATTTTGAAATCCAATCTTTAATAATAAAAATAAAAGTTAATTTCAACCGCACATAGTGTCGAGAAAAGAATTCAGAGATAAAAAATGATTTCCATTTTTGATTTAACGTAAAAAATTAAATATTTAGATGATAAGAATTTTCTACTGAAGACTCATTTTATCGATGGAACTGGAATATATATTTTTTGAGGTCAATCATCTTATACTTCCTGGAGGCACTTGTCTTTTCTTTGTCTCACATTAACATAGCAAGGCCATTTCTCATTATACTTCAATACAGAAATTGCTCTTTATGATCAATTTTTTTCGGACAGGAGATGCTAACCAAGAACTAGCTGGTATGTCATTTAAACCTCAACGGTTTATATAGTATCCAACTGATTAAATGCGGAGGAAGATTTTCGTTGAATTATTGTTCACGTCTTGACAATTTCTCAGAATGTTACTCTCTTTCAATTAACCAACAAAATAATGTTCATCAAACTTAGAACTACTGAAATGATGAGTGCCTTACAAATTGAATGTTCCATTTCAGAATTTGATGAACCAATTCTCTTGGGTAGTTGAAAAGTGACGAAATTAAACAAAAAAAAAATTATATAATCAAGGCATCGTAAAACTACATAATTAATATTAATTAACTTTAAATATCAAATCAATGGGGAATTTTTTTTCTACACCAATTTAAATTAACTAGTTTTGACTATTTTAGGAAATAGATAAATCTGAAATCCGAGCAGTGATCAAACATTTGGTAAAAATTCAAATACTCAACTACCAGAATCCACTAAGACATTTTTGTAGAAACATTGAACGATGATGTCCCATCATTTATGACGGTCCATAAATGGGCTGCGGAATTTAGACTGGGTTGTACAAACCTGGAAGATGACTCGTTGTTCTGGTCACCCAAAAATCGTTCAAAAAATAAATGAAGCAGTTCTCCAAGTATCAGATATAGCTAACAGAATGGAAATATCAACCAAACGGATACATTTTATTTTTCATAATGAATTAGACATGAAAATTAACTGCAAGATGGGTGCCGTATTTGGTTACAGTTGAACAAAAGCAAGTAAGAATAAACCTTTCAGAAAAATAAAACTGATTTTTGGCAAAGATTCCTTACCACAGATGAGACATGGCTTTATTACTATATCCACAAAAAACAAAACCCAATCTAAGCAGTGGAAACATCTTTTTATTAGAGAACTATTCACTTCCAAAGAAAGCGATGACCGTTAAATCTAATGGTAAGGTTGAGACATCAGCATTTTTGAATTTCAAAGGTATTCTTATGATCGATTATCTCCAAAAAGATGACACAATAAATTGAGTATTACGTGATATTGTTGGATAAATTGGATACTATCATTATTGAAAAAAGCTGTAGAAAAAGTTTGAAGAAAAAGATTTGGCTCCCTGACTTTCACCTGTTACCAAAGTTGAAAATTTTTCTTAGTGGAAAGCGCTTTTCCACAACAGAGATTATTGAATCTGTAAATCATTTTTTTGGATGCCTTAACGAAAATTATTTTCTAGGGCACAATGGCCATTGAGCATCATTGGCAGAAGTACATTAATCTTAACGGATATTAAGTTGAAAAATAATGTTAAAACAAATATTAAATATTTATATAATTTATATATAATTCTTATAAACAACAAACTTATTTGGCAACCGGTCAGATGATTGTAGGTAAGCCATATTGGAAATGACTCTCATTAATAAAAAATAATTAAATGACAAGATTATTCAATTAATTGTGCGAGCATCTTAGTAGAATAAATAAACTTACAAGCCGTCGCAAAAAATTTCTAAATGAATTTCAGGATTAAATTATAGAAACGGTCATTTGACCAGCCTTGGTAGGTCTAGTGTTAAAATAATTTTTTTCCTTTTCATTTAGCAAATTTTTCAATTACCTCTTATTTGCATTAATCCAAACATTTTCCATACCAATCACAAATATGCCAAAGACCACTTCTACAACATTAAGATCTTGATTAAAAGAGAATAAAATTAAATGTCGGAAATATTCTTTTTATCTACTTTATGTACTTGGTATTGCGTATCCAAAAGCTTTAATATTTAAATTAAATTAATAAGGTTATGTAGACCTCACTTTTTTGATTTGTCAACAATATATCAGGCGGCAAAACGTACATTTAAATTTACAATAAAAAAATTAATTCGTTGAGACTTTTGTTATACCTCAATACAAATTATGAACTTTATTATATTTCCGAAAATTTATTTATTACATAAAATGTCTGGATTCAAAGACCTCTTTATCATGTCCGAGATCTTTCAAGAGTTTAAATTTACAAATAAACAAGCTCAGAAGTAAAAATGAAAAAATTTCTTGTATAGAAATACTTATTCCTTTATATTTATCTACAATTTGATTTTTGAGTTTAAAAATTGTGCTATTTTTAAGAAGTGTGTTTTTATGTGTTATGAGCAATGAAAAACAATAAAAAAAATATATATAATAAATTAGAAAATAGATAATTAATATTAATAATATCTTACCAATCGGGCTGTTTAAAAAAGACAAATTCCTTAATTAATTACCTTTCAAATGTTAAGTAAGTGATTGGATTGGTAAAATTATTTATTCTTTAAGCGATATCCTAAGATCAGAGGTACTCAATTACTAGAGATCTTAAAAACATTCTGATATTAAATATTGTAGAATGTTGATTATTTCGCTATTAAGTATAAATAATATAAATATTTCAAGTATCTTGCTACGTTTTTGAACAATATGAGTAACTAATTGAAAACAGAAAGGATTCAGGTAGAGTGTTGAAACACGAGTGAAACTCACAGTAAAATGAGTTATTGTTAGGTCCTTGTCATAAGTCGATATTTTTATTTAATCTTTATTTTTTTACTCGTCATGTTTTAATATTGATATTCTTTATTATTGAGACCAGTAATTGTAATTGCAAGAGACGCGAACGCCATAATATATTGGTCGTGTCACAATTGGGGAAATTTATTGGACAGTTACTGAAAATTATTTTTTGATATCGTGGTGGACTAATAAACGTTTTATACTTTTGTATTTTTTAATTTGGAAAGTTGGTGGCCTAAAAAACAACTTAGTAGTTATGGAGTCAAATTTAGTGAGTTGGTCAATTTAAATATTACCAAATTATCGACGTAAATAAGTTATGTAAAATTGGATCTATACAAATAAGTTTTTGAAAAATAGTAATTGGTTTTTTTCCTGGTAGAAAACAGGGACAAACAACGTGTTATAAGTGAAATAAGTATTTTCATTTATAAAATATGTTTCTGAATTAGATTTACATAACCATGACAAAGTGAACTATAATAATTAAATATAAAAATAAACTTTACGGGTTTTTCAAAAGATTTCCTTTTTGGAAGAGTACTCATCACAGAAGCTAAATTTTCACCAAATGGAATAGTCGCTTCCTTAAAAATATTGATAATTTGTTATTTAATATTAATCTTACTTCAACATTTTCCGGTTCAGAATTTGCCTGAAAAACAAGTATAACATAAGAAAGTATTTTAGTTAGTATTAGTTGTTATTTTTTAATTTTATACATTATGATTAAAATTTCCACATTACCAATGTAAGGCTAAGTAAATTATTGATTAATTTTTTTAAAAGATAATTTTATAATAAATCAATTAAAATATCAATTTACTTAATTTCAAATATATATTCATTTATTAAATTTAATAATTGATTTTTATTTTTAATAAGTTAACAAAATCAATAAAAATATCTTAAGTTTTCTAAATTTAGAAAAAAATCTATAAAATTTCAATATTACCAAACAGAAATACAGTATATACGAAACCAAAGAAAAAGTAACAAAGTTTAGTTTCTTTTTTAAAAATTTCAAGGGAATGAAATTAATAATAATAGAGGTAGATATATGAAGTCTAAATAATAACCATTTCTTAAAAACAAAAAAAGGTTAATTTTGTAAAAAAAAATTTCGGTAAAAACGTTTTAAGAATTTATTTTAGTTGAAATTGTATAAGTGATTTACAATAACGATGAATTCTTTGAGCTTAGGTCAAATCACGTGGATTTGCATTTACCCTTTCAAGTTTCAAAAACTGAAATATAATTTAGATTGATATAATTTTCAACTTCCCAGGTGATTTTTAATAAACCTGATTCAATAATTATCCATAACCCTCTTCATCTTAGAGTCTAGTATTGCCAATCCGGAAATTTTCAAACCATTCCTGTGATGCACACTTTGAGGTTAGAGACATTTTAGGTATCAATAGATTTCATTAAAGGAATCGATCTTTCCCTAATACATTCTTTTAAATAAATATCGTTTTTCATTGCACCTTCCTGAATGTAAGGCAATCTTATTTTTCCTGAAGAAGAACTTGCTTGCCAAACTATAAATTTCTTATATTTTTCTTTTTTAATAACCTTTTTTTGTGAATCCAATTGCACTGCAGGTATTTCTGAGTAAATTATTTTACCAGGTACTTTGTTTGGATCTATTGGTACGTAAGTCTCATCACCCGTGACCCAAATAAAATTTCCATCAGATGGTACTGATTTATTGTAAATATACTTGGTCCCTTTTCGTGCTCTTAATTCTTGACTTTTGATATACTTTGGTTTCTTCTTTTTAGTGTACTTCTTTTTTTACATACCGAGTGTCTGTTTTATTCTTTGAACACTACTATAATAAATATCAAATTTCTTTATAAATTCTATACGATCTTCATCAATAAATCGCTTTAATATGCCTTGTATCGATCTCCTTGGCATATTTTCGTAAAAAATGATAAATTTACAGTGTACGGAATTAAATGTTCAAAGTTTCACTGTATATACATAAAAATAAATTTACATGTTGTTGATTATATAAAATATTGACATTAAAATAATTGAATATATCGAAAAATTTCTTTTATTGAAGCTTACTAAATCGAACGCGCACTGTATAATAATTAATCCGGAAATATTTCAACATGGCATAATAAGATAACAAATTTGAACATTCATATTTTCGAATTAACATAAAATATTGTTATTCATTAGATAATCAATTGGTTCTATTTTACTTTAACCTAAACTTATTTAACTTCATATAAGATGGATCTATAATAATTTTTTACCTGTTAAATACATTAAAAATCATATAATAAATTTAATCAAAAATTTTTAAAAAATGTTAAATAAAATAAAATCTAAAAATAACCCTGTGTTATGATTGATCTGTTCATAAAACAAGGTTTTTAAAGTAAAATATTACCAATCAATTAATTTTATCATAATAATAAAATTATTTTTAACTATTCATATTTAATAAATTAATCAATGAGAATACATTTTCCTCATCCCTACACATGTCGAATATAGTAACCAGCATTTTTGGATTTCCACGCGAAAGGATTTTTGTAACATCTGTGGCTCTCATCTAAAAAATATTATAATTACCTATAACACCCAAAACTTCTTTAAAATGTAACACTACATAAAAAGATAGTATTTTCTTAAAAATTGAAATTTTCGGGCAAACGAAAAATTGATTTTTCAAATGAATTAAACAATGAGCAATAATATTATTGTCAGTATATTTTACGCTCCTGTCAGTATATATTGAAATTTATTTGTCAGTATTAAATAGTTTTTTTGTTAGTAAAAAATACGTATTTGTAAGTAAAAAATACTTATTTGTCAGTAAAATATAATTTTCTTATCAGTAAAAATAGCTTTTTTGTAAGTAAAAATTGCTTTTTTGTCATTATGTTTTCTTTAAATTTTAAAAAAACATGAAAAGTAAAAATTTAT
>JBBMKC010218787.1:0-12414 GCA_037834085.1 Bipalium vagum
TCATTTAAGACTAATACTGCATAATTTTATCAAGAAACACTGATTTTACTAATGAAATACGACTGTCTATACAAAACCAAGTCGATTGCATTACTTTTGCACCAACCTAATATATAATATTATATATATATATATATATATAGTTATATAATTACAAAAAATATGTCATCCATTTTCCTTAATGATTTTATTCACAAATTTTTAAAATTAAAACAAAAACATTACTGGAATTCTTTCAAAAATATTATTTATTGACAAAATTGTTTTTAAATAGAAAAGGAAGAGCTTTTCCAGCCAGCATAATGAAATTGATTGCTCTTGTAATTTTGTCCAGCGGATTCAGCAGAGTGTGAAAAAGAAATCCCTAGAAATTGATGAGAGGCTTTCCAAACTTTGATTTATTAAATAATAACCACTAAGAATAGAAAATAAATCTTTTGGATTACCTTTTATTCTATTAAGGAAAAATAATAAGATAATAATATTATTAGCAGTAAAAATAATAATCATGAAAAGAATATTGATAATAATAATAATAATTATCATAATAATTTTATTTGTAAATTGATTTGTAATTTACAGTTTATAGATAATGGAAAAGTCCCAAATTTGTATGGTAATGGATTACGAGTTCTGTAGAAAATCCACGATAGCTCAGACCGTTCGGAACACGAAGGATGTCTTTGGTGATAATGCCCCTAATCAAAGCACCATCAGTCGTTGGAATTGAAAAATTCAGATTTGGAGATTTTTTCTTGGAAAATCAACCACGAGGAAGACCTGAAACATCAATTTGCAAAGATAAATTGAAAGTTGTCGTGGTAAAAGGTCGGAGCTAACCTACCGCAGATTTAGCAACAAGATTTGCTGTTTCCGTCCAAACTATTTTGGTTCATCTGTGACAAATTAATAGAATCAAAAAACTCGACCGATGGATTCCATCGTAATTGATATCCATAAGAAAAAGCGCTTCAATACATGCATATCTCTCCTTTCCCGGAACAAAAGTGATTCATTTTTGCACCATATTGTTACGTGTGACGAAAAGTGGATCCTCTATGACAATTGTAAGCGTACTGCACAATGGTTGGATGCAGATGAACCTCCTTAAACATATCCAAGACAAAAATTCATCAAAAGAAGCTGATGGGTACTATTTTGTGGACAATTCTTGATATACTATAGTTTCTTGAAACCAGGCCAGTCAATCATAGCAGAGCTCTACTGCATTCAATTGGAAGAAATGATGAAGAATCTGATAAAAATCCGAAATTGGCCAATAGAGATAAACAAATTCTGCTCCATGACAATGCCCGTCCGCATGTTGCAAATTGGACTCAATTAAAAATTTGGAAGATGGATTTAGAAACAATCGATCATTCTCCTTATTCTCCTGACCTTTCATGTACAGATTATTGCTTTATCCACAATTTGGACAACGTCCTACAAGGAAAAATTTTCTTTTGGCAGAGGCTATCCAAAGTGCTTTCACTCAATTTATTGATTCCATCAAAGTTGTTTTTCGAAGTAGGCATTTCCAACCTACAGACGAGATGGCAGAAGTGTATTATTTCTGATGGTGCATACTTCGATTGATTCTCTTTGTTCCTTCTTATTGATTTCTTTCATAAATATTTTGTCTTAAATCCATGCATACCATACATACCACGACCTAATTATTTATAATAAATATAAATAATAATAAATTTTAATAATGAATAAATTAATTAAATTAAATATGGAGGATAAAGTATTTTTGGCAATTACTTAAAAAATATAAAAATCGTGAAAATGATTTTGTTTTTTTATTTTTCATAAAGTAATATTTTTTATTTTTTGTATGGCGGCAAAAGAAATTGTACTTTTGGACATTTTATTTTAATTCGATAAGGAACAAAATTATAATTATTTAACAAGTCTTTGATTGAAATCTTTTCTTCAAGGAGAAAATTATTTATTTATTTCTGTCAACTAAAGCCTATAGTTTGAAGGTCTAAAACTGTGATTTATTAAAACGATTTATGATCAACCAAAAGAAAAAAGGTGAAATGTGTGATCATGAAGAAGGATTGATTCTTTTTCTGACCTTTGTTTTTACTTAATTGTCTTGATAATTTTACTTTTCCTTTAGGAAATTCAACGTGCCAAGCCTTTTCGGTAATTGGGAAATGTCGTGAAACTCCATCAATTTTTAATTACTGACAAGACTGTTTCATGTTGTAAACCATTTTTCTTTATATATAATAATGGTGTTGGGAAAAGATTTTGCTCTTCTTTTAAAGAAAAAACGTCGGAACTTTTCCCCTTTATAATCAAGTCATATGGCATCCATGTTCAAACTTCTTCATTTTTTTGGATTCGATTCAAATGTCAAGCTACTGCTGTGAGATCAGTATGCAACCTTTTGTAACTCTAAATGTGTCTATTCAGACCTTGAGTACAGCTTTCACTTGAGCGTTATCAAGTAGATGTTGTCAACCGTCGCGTGTCTCATTTTTCAGACGTTCATCTTCTCAACTGGGCCCAGTAAATTGCTATTTTATTGAGCCATCCACATAAATCAAATGCATTTTTGTCAATTATCTTATCTCGTTTTCTGTTTATTTTGAACCAGCACAAAACCCAATCGATTTTCTTTCTTGATTTTTAAAGCCTAATTTTAATGGAAAATAAAAGATAAAGCAAATTTAACCTTACTAAATATACTAAACAAACACAAGGTTCAAATCGATATAATGTTCAATATTTACTAATTAATGCATTTAAACAATACACAATTTATACCTGTAGTTATTTAATTATATCAAGTAAGATTTATTTTAATATTAGGTATAAGTATTAGTCTATTTTAAAGGGGAAAATATTTTGAGAAAAAACCTAATAAATTTATTTTTACAAAGCATAGGTATAAGAAATCAATCCGAAAAATAAGATCCATTGTTGTCCATCCCTTTTATTTATTTTTTCAATAAATACGCAATATAAATTACCGAAATTTAAATAAATGATGTGTTTTGATTATTTATTGATTTATTTAAACAATGATTAAAACATAGTTTAATACTTATTCATACATTTAATAATAACGAAAATTAAATTTTATAGAAAAAGTAAAATTGTTTTTTGTGTGATTAAAAAAAAATAAAAATCAATTATAAATGTAAACTGAGAAAGATATTTTAACAGGTTTATTTATTTATTTATACCATAATTTAAAAATCCTTAATTATATATTCTTTTCCTCTTCGAAAAAATGATAAATGACCACAAACCGTTTAGAATTTACTTCAATTAAAAAATGAAAATTAAAACGGAAAATAAATAAATTTTTTAAAATTTTTATTTTAATCTCTCTGAAATGGGACGTGGTCTGGTTATGAAAACTAATCAATAATACATGTAAATGGAGAAAGATCTGTTGACGACTGTGGGATGTATCCCAATATCACAGAGGTCGATATGGGCAATTAATTCATGAGTGTGAGAGATGAAATGCATTAAAAAATATTTTGCTTCTGTACATGCACTCTGTCTGTGAAAACATTTTTTTAATCATTAAGTGATAAAATATTACTTTATAGTAAATGTAAAAACATTACATTTTGTAGGAGAAAACATTCACACCAGTTAATGCATTATAAGCCGTGTCAAACTATCATTTTCATCATTTAATACATCCATGTTTTCAGTGTATTATATAGAATAAAATATTTTTAATCAAACTTTTTATTTACTTTTTTATTACAATTAATTTCACAGTCATGGAAAAAATAATACTGAAATATAAATATATTTATATAACATAATTACTACTACTAATAATAATAATATTTTTATTATTTTTTTTATTATTGCTTATTATTATTTTTATTATCATTATTATTATTATTATATTATTCAGAAGATAGTATTAGGTTGTAACATAAATTCGTTTTTTAGCTAAAAATGAAATAAAAAATGAAGACAATTATTTAATTATTGATTTCATGGAATTATCATCTCCCACAGCGCTCCTTATCTTCTAAATCGAACATACCACCTTTGAACCGTATATCTTCTTCCCGGTCTTCGAACCACTTCTACCTTTCCGGTCACAAAATAACATAAAATTCCTAAAATGCATTTCATTTTGTTTCATTTTAAAATAATGTTAAATAATCTAAATTTAAATCGTTAATATTTCGATTGACGCCTTTAAACAACACCTTTTAGAAGATATATAGATAACTATATGTTTATTCAAGATTTATATCTCTTTTTTATATTAAAAGACATATGTATAAAAAATCTACGAACTTATATTACAGCTTAATACGACAGTTGTCTTTTACGTTTGTATAGAGACATAAAAATAATGCAAAATAGACTGAAAATCTTGTATTGCTTTTCAAAATAATCTGTACACAGAATTAAATGAGTTGAAACCAATTGTAAAAGCAGTTATTTCCCTCATCAGTTGTAAAACCAAAAAAATCGATTTTAAACATTCCGATTACTTCTTCTGGCGACTTGAACCGTTGGCCACGAAGTTTATTCTTAATTGTTATCTTTAGAGAGTCGAAGACCTGAGATTGTGAGGATTTAATTGGTTATAATCTGGTATATTTTATTTAGACTCTTTTAAGTAGTATATGTTGAAAATTATCGAAAGACGCTAACGGGAAATTTTCTGATTTTCAAAAAATAAAATAATTTTATTACAGATTTATTGAAATTTTGAGGCCAGAATCAAAACAAGACAATTTTAGTGAATTAAATGAACTATAAATAAAAAATATATATTTGCTTAAATTATTTATTTATGCTATTTTAAAGAACCTTAAAATCAAATCACGGGGAATAAATCAAAATATCAGAATTATTATAAATTATTTATGATTAATTCGTAATAAAAAACAAATAAAGAAATAAAATCTAATAAATAATTCATATAAGAATATTTTATTTAATTTTAAATAAATAATGTTTCTTTCATCTTTTTCAATATCAGAAATTCTCAGGCGATAGAAATCCTTGTATTTAAAACAAACAATATAAAATTTTAAAAAATTTAATATCGAATTTGTTTAAACGAGCTATTTTGAACTATTAAGGTCATGAATGTTTAAAATTTTAAAAATGTTTATAACTTTTGTTAATGAAATGTTAATAGTCTTCTTAAGCGCTGCAATTATTGATTGTAACGAAGATAAATATTCATTTATAATTTTTAAGGCCATGAATATGTCGTATTTTATCGACATTCTAATCAAATTAATACTTTTAACCTTGAAGAGAATAAATAAATTATTTTGATGAAAATTTATAAATTACTTTATTTTAACATTAAAATTAATTAATTAAATTAGTTAAAACAAAACTGGCCTAAACCGAATTTAATCCTGAAATGTGAGATTTTTAAAAAATATAAAATATCTATTTTTCAGGATAATTATGGTAATCTTTTTAAAGATTATTGAATAAAATTATTTTCAAGATACTTTGAGTCAGTCTCAATGGAAAACAAAGTAAATATTTGTATTAGGTCGTTTCATAAGTTATGTCGTTTTTACTAATACTTTAAAATTATAAAATGAATATAAAGAAAAGAATGTATTTATTAATATAATATCCTTCACTTTCAATGATAAGTCTCCATGTACAAACAACGTTTTCTATTTCTGATTTATTAAATTCTGGGTTGAAAATTAATTAATTACTTAAGGATTTGAATCTTTTGGTGGTTAAGTAATGTTGCAGCATCAGGGCTCTACAGCAGGAACTTAAAAAATTCTCATATGAAGCTGATTAACTTATTCATTTTCGATGATGGTAGCATATGTTTAAGTATTATATTTCAAGATGACCCCTTTTCTGATAAAGTTGTGCAAAAACAGTGTTGACAGCTTACAGCAATTTATAATGAATCACAAACATACAAAAGCATTTTCTGCCTATCAAATCGAACATTGACTAAAAAGCATTTCTTTTTTGCTTTTTGGATTATTATTTACAACCCATTTCTAATCTCTACTCGTAATTATATCCAAAACTAAAACTTCATAATGTCTTGAAAACAGAGATATGCAGATTCTTTCTTACTAAGATCTTTGGAACTATGTGATTTGATAAGGAGCCCAATTACCAACTTTAGTAGTATTACCAATTCCCTTTACATGGCGAGTTATTGCCACTGCATTCAAGCCCACTATCTCAGACAAAAAATCAGACAAAACTGAAAATGTTTCATTGCTTTTCGAAATATTCTCCACAAAGATTTATACACTTTTCCATGCGCTGAAATTGATCGTGAAAGCAGTTTTTCTACTCATCAGTTATAACACCCGAAAATTCCATTTTGAACATCTCGATTGCCTCTTACGGTGACTTGACCGTTGACAAGGAAGTTTAGTCTTGATGTTTGGATATGTGAAAAAATCGTTTGGACTAAATGGAGGAGAATTATTTGTCCATTCTTCTCAGATTGGAACACCCAAATACAAGATTGACTTTTCTTTTTAGGCTTGTACAACTAAATCAATGATTCAATACTAACAATGTTGTACACATTTTTGAGCTTTCGTTGTCTTAATCTATTCAACTTTTTCGGCACCAGTTGACTAGATCTACTTTTTATTTATCACCTAGGAGATGTGGGATCCTATCGGGAAACTAACTTCATCACACTCAGTTGTTTGAACATTTTCTATAGTGAATTCAAGGTTTTTCATTGATTATGTTTCTTTAAATAGTCGCTCTAAACAAAGATTTTGATGTATATAAACAAGAATTATAATTTTTAGTATCTAACGATAGACGATTGTTTTACATAATAATATTTTATATTTTGTAGGCTTGTGTGCACCCATGTGCAGAACTTAAAAGACAGCCCTCTTATTAAAATAGAGTGCAGAAATAAATTATTATTAAAAATTAAATTTAAATAATTCATTAATATCAAAAGGATGATGAGCTCTACATTTTAGGGATTTCGTGATTCTAGTTTCACTTTCAAATTTAGAATAATTGATAAGTTAAATTTATTAATTTGAGTACAAATTATAATTGCTTGAAAAGAGTAATAATGAGAAAGATAACAAGGTTATCAAATTACAGAACTCTTCGGATACAGAAATAATTTAATTTTTCAAATTTTATTTCAATTTTAACAATAATTCTATTAAGAAAATAAGGATAATGATAAAAAATAATAAATGATAATAATATTATTATTAATCGTATTTTTTTGTAGAGGAAATACGTCTAAAAAGTTAAATTACATTTTTATAATAAAATTAAAATAATGATAAATTAAAATAAAAGCAAATTAAATTAGTTCAATGTTTAGGAAATAAAGATAAAGGAAAGTAATTACTGATAATAATTTAGAGCTTATAAATAATTTTATGTGATGTTAGAAATGCGTGTTTTAATGAATAATATTTATTATTGTGTAAACCACCAAAACCCGCGCATTTAAAATTGCATTATGCATATTTGTCTCAATTATTTTTTATTAGTATTATCTTTCATTCAATTTATTTTTAGTTTGATCTTAGAAATATGGATGACCAAATCTACAAAATTTGCTTGTTGTATGATTTCAATTAAGGAAAGCTTGCCACAGAATCCTACTAAACCAATTGTGATGTTTTTGGTGTGGCCATAGCGAAACATTTAAATTCAATTAACAAACTAAATAGATTTGGCGAATAAATCCCACATCAACTTAGTCTTGAAAAGGCACATGCATTTTAAACTCCAGGAGGCTCTCAGTAAAATGTTTATACATATTCAAACATAAAATGTGATTTCTTGAAAACAGTAATCATGAAAGAGACATCACACGTATTTTTTCTTCATTTATTAATTTTGAACAAATGATTCAAATTATGACTTTTATGAGTCCTTTGAAAAGTTTTTTCACACAAACTTTTTATTCAACATCTCTCTGCGATTGACCTCCTATTCGTTTTTGTAGACCTCTTGTCAAAGATGGTTTCAAAAATCTTAGTGATCGATCTGCCAAGATGCTCAGTAAGTTTCAAATGTAGGATTCCTTTCTTTCAAAGTCGATTTGAATGCTTCGCTTTTTCTAAGATGATTTTCTAGTTTTAATATTAATATTAATATTCATTACAATTTGAAGATTACTTTTGGAGCCTTCTTTAATACATGGTTAATTGCTTCATTAAACTTCTGTTTAATAACGTTTTATGTCATTATCATTTTTTTAATAAAAGCAACTTTAACGGATGTTCAAAATAACAATAAAATCTTACAACAAACGAGGACAACACTTTCAATACTTATTCATATTACACTGAAACAATCGTCAAGCATTATGCTGATGTAAGAAATATATTTTAACGAATTATTATTTTATTATTATTAATGCATACTGTTAGTGAAAATTAATCGGAGATACCGGGATTCAAACCCGGGACCTTCACATGCGCATGCACTGCTCTGACCGCTGAGCTACATCCCCCGACTAACTTTCAATTTATCTCACATCTCCCTCCTTTAAAGCTCACATCCATACCCTTAACCGCCCCGAGTCTCTTTTACTTCAATTTCTATTCCATTCCTTTACATTTATACTTCCGAGACCTCGTTTGCTGGTTGATGTCCTGGTGTGGTCGCCATGTTAGTGAAAATTAATCGGAGATACCGGGATTCAAACCCGGGTTCTTCACATGCGCATGCACTGCTCTGACCGCTGAGCTACATCCCCCGACTAACTTTCAATTATCTCACACATATTTTCATAATGCATCTTTAGATGGACACATAAATAATGTTGCTTTTTAACAGGGTTATGAAGAAATATATAGAAAAATATTCGAAATATATAGAAAAATATTCAGCACTATATATTGGAAATGTACACTAAATAAATTATTGTCTCGCCAAGGTTTTTCTATAAACCGCCTCATGTTGCGAAAATAATCACTTAAATCTATATCGTTATGCATGAGTACTTGAGTAAGCAATGGTCCCGATCTATAATGGTTTTCATAAAGGATAATACAGTATTTGCCTAATTGTACCTGAGGCGAGTATGGTTACAGAAATCTGTAAGCAATACGTCGTTCTGTCAGCAACCTAATAACATCTCTGCGGTGATGGAACCATCAAAAATACTTCCTCAGGATTTCGATCGAAATGATTACATAGCTTTTCACTAATAAAGTCCATTGAAAGATCCGTCTTTGATTTCGAAGCATAAAAATGCCTGTAATTTTGATTTCATAAAAAACAGATGAATATAAAAAAATACATAAAAAATAGATATGATACAAACCAATGAAACCTGACATTTAAATAGAAACTGTGCAGCTGATATTTTTGGCTAACTAAAATGTGATCAAATTTAAATAGAAATAATCAAAAAAATTTTTCTATATATTTCTGAATAAACCTGTAATAATTTATATTCAATCAATAAATTGTTTAAATTTATCAATATCGTTTGTTTTAGGCGATTTTATGAATATTTAAAATAGTTTGAGTAATTTGATATTAAATCTATAAGAAATGAGAAACAAAATTCTTTGTAAAGATAACATACGTCATTAGATTTACGTTTTTAGTCGTGGTAAAACGAAAAAGAAGATAGTCCCGAAGATTTTCGACTTTGATGAGAACTTTTATTTCATCATCCGTTCATCCCGGACACGCCACTATCTGTTCTGGCAATGCAATGTTTTTTGGTAGGGAAAAAGTTCGTTTCTTATGAAGTTGTAAATATTGTCATCCAAGTTTTTGTTTATTCCAATTTTTTAAAGATAGCATCATGAACTTACTTTGTAAATAGAATGAAACTAAAGAAAACAATGGTATCTGGGTATTTAATTGATATATTTGAGTTTTATTAATTTTTATATACTTTTAAGTTTTCTGTAAAAAACAATATTTACTTATTTATCGACCGAATAATATAAAAATGAACGTAAAAAGTAAATTAATATAAAAAAAATAAAAATTCAACTTTTTAATATCAGATCTATCAGTAATAAATCAAAGTTGTTTACGAATGCATTAAAAATTTATTGAACACAAACCGGATATAATCAAATGTATGGTTTCCTTGGTCTTTAATCATCGTTCAGGTAACATCTTAATTTTCTACTGTAGAATTCTGGTGATTTTATCCAAAAATATCGGTCAGTGCATTTTCTTCATTTTTGAATTTTTTACCATTAAGACATGTTTGTAAGGAACGAAATAAGTAAGTAAATAAGAACGAAATTATAATCAGAGGATGCAATATCAGGAGAATAACTGGACTGAGGCAGACCTTCTCATTCTAACTCGCATATTTTTTCGGGTATGATTCTTTCACAGTGCGATGTTTTTTTTATTCCTAACTGATATTCGTAAAGCATACTGGTTTTATGAATTCTCTTCATCAGCTATTTTAAAATTCAAATAAAAATCAATAAAATAAATCAACAAAAAATATATATGTAGTAAAAAGCATTCACTATATATAGTGCTAATTATATCTCTATCTTGTTTAGAGATTATTGATCAATTATTATTAGACCTCACAATACATGCATAAATTATAAGAAAAATTAAATTGTGTAATCAAAATTTTTAATTACTTTATAAAACAATAAAGTTGTTTTAATATTTCAATCAATTATTAATATGGCATCAACTTTTCAAGATCAATCAGAAAAATTCGGCCCAGCAGTGTCTTACATGAGAACAGATAAGTTACTAGTAATATATAATGAATGTTATAAATAATAAAGCTACATCATCAGCTCTCTATTTGGTGGGATATTAAGGGCCTGATATACTATGATGTGTCGGAAGTCGGTGAAACAATTGTTGCCGATTGCTACAAAGATCAATTAATCCGGTTGAGTCCCATAAATAGCTTCAAAGACAAATAAAGACATAATGAAACTTTGATTCGAAATCTTGGAACATCCGGCGCATTTATCAGATTCCAACTGATTATAATTTTTTTAGGTCAATGCAGTATGTTTTGTGTGATACACAAATTCAATCAGTGAAAGCTAGAATTTTTTCAAAAGGCAATTCATCAACTGTCTGCGAGATGGCTTAAAGTCATCCATAACAATGATGATTACTTTGACAAATATTTCGTACTTTTAAAAATAAATTTTGAAGGTAATTAAAAAAATTGGTTATTTATTTGTATACCTAATATTTCATAATAAAATAAATAAAAATAATATTATTTAATAATAATAAAAAAATAAAATAGATTTTTTAAAGGGAATCAATATATTAAAAAAGCCAAAGTATTTTTCATTAAATATAATAAAACAAAATATTCATATAAATAAATTCCTAATAGACTTTTATTTATCTCTATATTTTTTAATGAAAATAATAATTTTGCGAAATGAAATCATTTCCGCTAAAAGTGTCTTAATTCTGCTCCGGTTTGATTGAGTGATTTTTAGTTAATTTCCAATTATTAATAATTTGACATATAAATTATTTTTTAATTATAATATATAATTAATATACCCAGTGTCAAACGAAATTTTTATTTCAGAATAATATTTATCAAAAAAGACATTGTGTTCACTATTTAAATCTTTTGGAAATATATATTTTTGTTTTAATTATCACTTTGAATATTTAAATATTTTCATTAAATAATTGGATAAAATTAATTTTGATGGTGAATATTTTATTTTTAATCAATAATAAATCAATTAGAGATTTTCAAAATATGATGAGGTAAAGGTTTTATGACGATCAATAATGCTTGAAGGAAGATTTAAATGTATCGCCAGGATTGTTAACGGAGTCAATTAAGTGGATAAAGTTACTGTAAAAGAGACCAATAACTGTATTAAGAGAGGCAGGAGAATTTTTTGATAACCTCTTGGAATTTTGAGATGATAAATGATAATGATTTTTTTACAGAATTATAAAGTTTGGGATAATTAAAACCCCAATCCAAACGTAAGACTTTCCTCCTTTTAGCCTCTTGCAATCGATTTCCAACAAAATAGTCGCCACCGACAGGGCTTAATTACAACTGCCAAAGGCTAAGAACATTTGCAGATTTTCTTCTGAAATTTTTGAGATTGATAAGTTGAAAAAATTAACTGAGCTTTGAGGTCTTAGGAAATTCGATAATGGGAATTTTCAACGATTCCGGTGGGGTTTTATCCATAAAACAGACGTTTTATTATAGTTTTTCTTTCATGGTAGAAATTTTTTTTTGGGCTTTATTATGGATTAAAATGAAAATATAAAATATAAAATATAAAATATAAAATATTTAAAGGGTGTCTCAAAAATCACGCAAGATTTGAATTAAATAAAAAACACCGTTTTTTTTCATTAAACTATTAATTTTTTTATTGAAATATGAAGTACATAGATTAGGGTTATGTATGAAATAACACTGATGGCGAATGGCCTCCACGACTT
>JBBMKC010218798.1:0-22623 GCA_037834085.1 Bipalium vagum
TTTTCGGAATTCATTTCTAAAATTTGATTTATAATTTACAAGTTAATGATTAAATGATTAATTTAAACAATGCAGAAGATTACTTTTCTAATGTAAAATGTAAGATTTGTAACAATTATTATCTTCCCGATTTAAGTGGCGCACCCTGTAATATTCCGGAAAGCTTAAACGAAGGTAACCTACAAGCTCGTTTATTTTATTTTCTGTTTTTTTTTGCGTATCCTAACATTTTACTTTAAAAACATTATTTGATATTAATTATTATTATAATTTGATTATTTAATCACTTTAAGTATTTTATTATGTTTTAATTGGTTTCATTTTATAAACTTTTATGTTTGATTGATTATTTAAGACAATTGTAGACATTTCAGACCTTATTGTGTTCCCTTTCTCTTAAGTTTGACGATTTTTGTGTTATTCTTATCACTGTGATTTCGTGTGAGTTTTGAGGTATAAATACAAGTTATTGCTTTACTGATTGTTGTTATTTTTGCATCACCTAAGAGTTGAGATTATATTAACATGACACTACAGCAACCAACAAAAAAATCTTACACTACATAATGTCATCACTTAAATTTGACACTAAAAATAAAAATCATTTAAATTTGACACAAAATAATATCATCAGTTAAATTTAAAACTACGCAAGAAAATTAACTAAATTTGACAATACATGATTAAAATTAGAAAACAAACTCAATAAAAAAATTATATATTATTGTATCATAAGTAATTGTAGAGTTTTACTAAATGCTTCTTCCTTCCGGGTATCTAACCACGTGGATTCTGTTAAAAAAGCATAAAAGTTCAATTTAACATAAGACTGGTGTTCGTCGGTATGTATTATTGAACCGAGACGAACGACACTTCTAATAATTTGTAATATTGTATCAGGTTTTTATCTGGAATTACCTGACAGGATCCTATAGCTGGATTCACTGATGAATTGGCAACTGTTAGTGCTCAAATCTTGGTCCTCTGCAATGGTGGGATTTGACGTTGTAATTTAGCTTTACTTTGTCGCGTTGGACAATAATCACAATTTCACCCAGTTTTATGGGATTTTTCTCATAAACATAATTTTATGTTACCAATTATAAAATACCTCAATCTTATAAAGACTGTGGCTGAAATCGATGCCTGTCATTTCATTTGCGAATACGTCAATTCAGTAGACTACAAAAGGTTGCCTTTATGGTTTTCCTAAGTTCAATTTTGAAATTTGATAACCATGAAAAATTTGACACTACGCAATAGAATCATTTAAATTTGACATTAATTTTTCATAAATGTAGTGTAAACTTAAATAGATCCGTTAATGACAATGACACATATATATTATACTAATTTTTTATATTGTTGGAATTTACCCACTTTAAAAAGTGATTTAACTTTATAAGATGCTAACTATATGGAATGACAACTTCATTGTAATTAAAGTATATTATAAGATGCGTGAAGTTTGGAAAATTCCGCCTATACCAGAACTAAAATTAGCTTTGAAGGTGAGTCATAAGATGTAGATTCCACTGTGCAATATTCAGCATGGAATAAATGCCTTAAAATTAAATAAACAGGTAATCGCCTCTATATAATAATGTAATTGATATTCAAATTAAATAAAATTAATTTGATATTAACAATTAAAACTGGTAATTGTACTGTTTCCTTTTATCTATATGATTTTTATTCATTAGGTCTGTGCAAAAAATTGCTATTTTCGACATTCAACTTTAAAACGATTAGACACACAAGTAACAAAATTATATCAATTAAAAGAATAATCATTCAAATGAACACACCTTCATCATCGTGAAACAAGGTTAGTTATTCCAGTTTAGTAAAAGTTTGGTTTTCTGAAAGCGATGAAATTGTTAAAGGTAGTTTCGACATCTTACTGGTTTTTGAAGTTTTTTTCCAGAATAAAAGAGGTCACATGTTTGAAAAATGATGATCAGTAGGCAAGAGATCAGGTGAGTAAAAGTGTGAGGTAGAATTTCGTTTCCCAATTCGTTCAAATTATTCATCGTCATTTTTGAAACATGTCGTCTTGCATTGTTGTACAAAATGATTGGTCTTTTTCTGTTGATCAGTCCAGGTTTAAACGTAGAAGCTTATTATTATATTATTATTATATTATTATTATAATCTTTGATTTCCTGGACATTTTGTTTACTTAATAGATTCATTTTGTTTCAGGAAGCTGGAGTGTATTAAGCCCGCTCGTGACCAGCGTCACCATCACCATTTTTTGATTTAAATTCGGATTCGGAAAGTGCAGTGAAGTCTCACTATGATCTAACTACTGATTTGATTGTTTCCTATTGTCTTACACAAGCCATTTTACTTCACATATTACAATACTCTCAAGAAATGGTTCAACTTTGTTGCACAAAAAAGAAAGGAGATTTCTAAAAAGTAATATTTTTGTTTGTCTGCCAATTTATTCAGTGCCCATGAATCTTTTTTTTTCACGTATATATTTCTTTTAAATGCCCACTACTTAATCTCTGCTATGGAATTTAGAAAACCACCATCTAACTGTTCGTTCACTAGTTGTCCTGTGCTGAAAGAAGAATTATTTTATAAGCTGTCTCACCTACTTCAAGGCCATTTTTAAAATGATATAAAAAAGATATCGATTTCAAATCTTGCTTGACATGATTTCTAGAGACTAAAAATAAATTAAAAGTAATTTAAACCAATTTTAAGCGAAATATAAGCTTTAAATTGATATAATGATTAATATTTATAAATTAATTTTTTTATATTTACATTTTAAAAAATTTTAACAATGGTGGAGCATTATTAAACGATAATTTCTCTTGCACCAACTTAATATAAATGGTAGTTCTTCAACAAATTTTAATCTAAAGCTCCTATTTTATTAAAACTTTAACAAATAAGTACTAATTTTAAATTATCTTAAACATTTTAAATTGTTTTTAGTAGAATTTTTATTTAAATTTTAATTAGTAAGTAAACTAAGGAAATTATATAACTAAACCTTGTACCTTTGTTTAAAATTATACATGTTATTGATATTCAAAATTTAGATCTAATTTATATCAATGGAAAACACAAGTATTTTATTTATTTAGGATAATGCAATTTAAAGATTTTTCAGAAAATTTCCCTGAGAAAGTGCCTGTTGATGAATGGTAAATTTATTTATAATATCATAATCTAGTCACTTAAGTATTTAGTATTAAAAAAGAAATTGAGTCAGTAGGATCATTTGAAAATGAAAAGGTAGCAACTGAAGAAAATTTCCCCATAAATAACAGCATTGATTACGATGTTGATGATTCCGATGACGATTTTGCTGTCATCACAAAAACATCCAATGCAAATGATTCCAGGTTATTTTAGATTTTAAACATGACCTTTCATCATTATTATTATTATCTCAATCAAGTCCAGTGAAAACGATGTTCAGTATCAAAACCATCTCCAATTCTCAAATGCAAAGTAAAGTAATCTCTAGTGACAAACAAGGACAATATTTATTTCAACAGATAATTACAAAATATCCAAAACCGCTGTCGATCTTGATCACCCTGGTAACATAAACGGGGTTCCAACCATCGATTATGATTTGAGTAAACTGGTTGATGAATATAAGCCTTGGAAAAAGCCTGGAGCAGATGTCAGTGATTACTTTAACTACGGCTTCATAGAGGATACGTGGTTGCTCTATTGTGAGAAGCAGAAGACGCTGAGATTGTCCCAGGAAAATTCAGCTTTAAAAACGGTAATGATTTTTACCCGATCCGAAAAATACGTTAAATTTACACGAATTGATCAAAATGTTAACATTAAAACTTTTATTGCAATTTGTAATTAATGAATAATTATTAAGTGATTTTCCAATAAATTAGATAAGAAATAATTAAATTTCAATCGATTGTACTAATTATGTAATTTATTAATTTTTTCAATACACGAAATGCTTTTTGAAACGTTTGTCTAAACTTTCTATTGACGTTTGATCAATTCCATTGTGATTTTAGGTTCCATATTCAACATGAACCGAATTTTAATATAGAAATGTGGTATTTGCACTTGTCTGATTTTTAATCAAGTTTCTTTATCGAACAGCTTAGCGGATTGCAAAATTTTGGATACCCACTCAGTGGAAGTCACATTCATCTTGGATTTAACAGAACCAATCACAAGAGTAGCAAAGGCGGTCTTATCGACGTGATTGGAAGTCAGCAATCCGGTGGTGGTGCTGGAGGAGGAGGTGGCGGCGGTGGAGGTGACTACAAGAACAAGCATAACGATATTGCTATGAACATGGTCAATAAAATTTCCACCATACCTGTTCAGACAGGTACCATGAACCCCGGTCCCAACCAGAACAGCAACTACATGTCGGGTATGTCTGGAATTTCTGAATATCAATAGATTTCATCTTTGTTAATTATTGATTTTTTATAAATTGTTGATTGATTTTATAATTATTGATTTTTTGTTAATTTATTACTTTTATGTTTCAATTCATTCTTCATTTGTCAGGATTGGGTAATCATACAATAAACAATAATTTGTTGAATCCCATCATGTCTGCTGCCATGGCGATGGGTATTTTGCCGAATGCCGGAAATGTCCAGGTTCTCACAAGTCAACCTAATGCTCCAATCGATGCAAAAATGGCTCCTTTTAGTTCCATGGACGGTACTGGAAACATTCGCAATATCCATGGTTACAATGGTACTGCCGGTGGACCTGGTGGACAAGGAGGTGGTGTTGGACCAGGAAATTGGAACAGCAACCCAATCTATGATCGATCAAACAGTGCTGATTCTATGTAGTAATTGATTGTGATTTGGGATTGTGTTGTGATGAGTGACTTTATTCTTTGGTTTCAGTTCACACGAAGACTATGATCGCAAGGCCTATGTCAAATCAGAAAAGAGCAGCAGGCGCAGTGAACACGAAGAGTCTCGCATGTACAAATCCAGGGAACGACGAGAACGAAGGTAAAAATCACATAATCAAACAAGAAAATCATTATTATAAATTATTTTTTATCGATGGTTTATCTGTTGGTTTTATTCTAGTTCCGAGAGACGTCGTCGAACGCGATCCAGAAGTCGAGAAAGAGGCCACGAGTCCAAACATTCAAGAAAGTGAGTCATTGATTTTCATTACCATTTTTCAGATAGATTTTTTAAAATGTTCAATTTAAATCGATAATTTTAATTTAACTTTTTACAAATCGATTTTATTGAATTTTAAAAACCCTTTATCGATTTCATTTTTTGTCTATTTCGATACAGACGAAATCGATCGCCGGAGGAAAGTCGACGTCATCGAAAGCACAGTCGCGACCATCGTTCGTCAAGCGGAAGCGATCGGAAACATCGTAGACATCGATCCAGCAAAAGACATCGACAGTCTCGATCTCGTTCGTATGAAACTCGAAAAGATCGCCACCAACGGCGACACAATAAGTCGCCCGGAGAAGAGGGCAGTGGGAAATACAAAGCCAGTGGAGGAGGTAATGGTGGTGGCAGCGCAGGTAACGGGGGATCTGGTTCCGGTGCCACCGGTAACAGTTTGAAAGAAGATGGAACTGGAAACGGCAATAGTGAGATCCGCTTAGAAAAGGTCGAGTCGGCAAATTCTACTGAAAGCGTCAAGCGAGAAATGGATTATCCCAGTGCAGATTAATTTTTTATCTGTTTGAAATCGATTGATTGATTGTTCGTCTTTTGGCTTGTGTATTTATAAATATGATTCTGTTCTTTTGTTTTTCACTGATTTAGTAATATGGTAATGGTAATCAAAAATCATTAATATTTAATAATAATAAAAAATAAAATTATGAAGAAAATTATAAAAATCGATTTCGATTGATAATAACTTCAGTAAATTCAGCATATAAAATTTTTTTAAAATAAAAGTAAACTGATTATCAAAGAATTAAAATTTGATATGTTAAAGAGACATTTTTCAAATGGAAGTTGTAAATGGTAGTTTATTAAATCAATAGATATGAAATTTAAAATGAAATTAGTTTTTTCAATTAATGTAATGGTCATCAAGTGTAACAAAATGATTTTGTTGGTGAATAGAAAATAAAATTCTCTAAATATGAGTTGCAAATAATATTATTATTGTGGAATAATGTTGGGACAACACAAAAAGCTCTACCAGAAGTGCAAAGGGAGCCAAGTTTGATTTTTTACCATATCGCAATAGGGTCGAGTAATAATAAAATTAATGTAAAGGTAAATTAAATTTTAATAGGCAATTTAAAAATTGTTCAATATTAAGGTTCACCTGACTCCAAATCTTAGGTGGTGCAAATAAAAACAATCAGTAAAGCAACACTTGTATTTATATCACATAAAATATACGGGACTACAAAAGATAAGTAAGAGTCTGGGATTACAACTAATGTCTGAAATGTTACACAACCCTTAAACTATCTGATCAAAACAAAACACAAAAATAATTAAAGGTAATGTTCAATCAAATATAGTCAAAATGAACGTTTAATCAAATAATATTTAATCAAATGTTAACAAAATTTCAAAATTCGATTACAATAAAATATTACTTAGAAATCAATATAAATATTTACTTAGAATTAAAAAAAATATTAAGATAAAACAAAAAGGAAAGATCTTAAAATTTAGTTTTCGTTAAAACTCCCGAGCTATCGTCTGAGCCCTAACGGTTGCTCACCGATAACCCTCTGATGGGGAATTTTAAGCATAGCCCAGGCATAAGAATATTTGTTCAATAGTCGTTACCTTGTGAATTAATAGTAGTCTGCTTTCGATCAATAAGACTCTGCTAATCAATAAGATTCTGCTAATCAATACGATTCTGATAAGCTTAAGCTGCACGTTTTCTGAGGGGTGAAATTATGCTAGCATCGCTCTGCTTATATACTTTTCAAAAACTGATCTTCTTCTTGAAATAATCTTAAATTCTCAAAATTTTATTGAAACTCTAGAACTCCCTAAACAATTATTTTCTGATGACCATTAATATTTGTAAATTCCCTCTTTTGGACTTCTTTAAAAATAAAAATTACTTTTTGAGGGTTGTTTTATTTTCTAAGTAGGTTCAAACTAAAAATATCTGTAAATTTTTAATTGCTTTTCAAGTGCTAATTAATTTTAATTACTAATATTTATACCCTTTTTATGGTTTTTCTTGCTTATTTTTCTACGGGGGGTGTCTTGGGTAAACCCAACAAAATTAAGTGATATTGAGAGACTGGTCATAAAGTTATTATAGAAGGCAATATTCGTTAAAAGTTTTCCCTGAGAAGAGGAATCAGAAAACGTTTTCTTAATTATTAGAAGAATCTTTGCTTAAAAGAAGAATTTATTTTTTGAAAAGAAGGAACGAATATTTCTCAGAAAAATTTTTTATTCCTTTAGAAGAATTTTGTTTTCGTCTTACGAAACCTACTTCCATGTATAATTTTTTTTGTGATGCAAGCGAATTATGTTCAGATTCCCCATCAACCGTAGGGGTTCAGCTAAATATTCCGGTGATCTGAAAAGGAAAAGAGTAACGTTTTCTCTTGTTTTTCTTTAAAAAGCAATTTTGGATTTTTGCTTTGGATTTTAATATTTTTGGATTTTTAATATTTTTTTGTACTTTCTAAGAATAATTAACAATAAAGAAGAGATTATTTGTTTAATAACTTTAGGGCTGAGAACATTGTTCGTATGTGTGTTTATTGATGAGTTGGGAATTGATATCATTGCTAATCTGTGTGCGCGGCTATTGTGTTGTGATATAAACACACACTATCTCTGTTGTCTAAACCAACTACAGTGTCGGAATCAGGTTGATTTTGAATAATACAAAATAAATAACCATGGTGTAAATTATTATACTGTTGCAAGTCTATTTTAAAATAAGATCGGTAATGGTGTAAATCTCTCTTATTTCACGAGGCAATTTTTGGAGTATTTATGTTTTCGATTTTATAAAAGTGAATAAAAATCAGGAACATGTCAATGGATTTTATCAATATTCAGAAGAGTTTTTGAACTGATAAAATTCACAATGTCTGTAACAAATCAAAAATTGAGAATTAGGATCAATTTATTTCTGTTTTCATTGACACTAATTTATGTATTTTTCGACCGAGCCAATTAATTACGGGGTGTCGTATGTACAAAGAGAGAAATTAAGTGGGCATTGTGAAATCCGAATACTTATTGAAATTTTTATGTTTCGGAGTTTTAAGTTTTAAGTCAATCGAATATCAGTTAGTGGTTCAGTTACAGTTATTAACACCAAGACGTTTTTTGGTATTACATTATTTACCAAATAAGCTAACTCCTCCAACTTCATTGTGTTCTTATCTTATCAATCTTTCCATAAGTATAGCAATGGTCATTAGGTAACAAAATTTAACAATGTCAATAGAGTTTCTCCAATTTTTCCGGTCAACGTAAGGCATTCGTTGTAACATCTAATGATACTGAGCTAAGTGGATACAATAACTTGAAAATTGGATTTGTAAACTCTTAATTGACTTCAATCAGTACCTTACTGAGGTAAATAGTTCTCTGTCATTGGTAATCCAGTCTCGAGTTCCAATAACTATCCTTGAAATATTTTATTTTCAACTTCATCAAAATACATTAAAACCAACCAAACCCTTATTCACCTCAGAACTAGAAGAATCAATCCCATCTAACACTTGCAGCAATCAGCAATTACTAAAGCTAGACCACAACACATTGACCGAACATCAGTACTGATGACAGTGTTAAAGTATAACTTAATGTAACAAATCGGTCGAAGATATTTCATAACCATGCTCAAAAGTCAATTCTCAATTTCGAGAGCCCAGAATTTTACAAAGATGATAAATAATTTATATCTCAGATTTAAAGTGGTCGTAGAATGAGAGCATTTGGAAATGACAGGTTAACTTTTGTCGAATACAAAGTTAACTGGAGAAACTTTATAAAAACTGATACAATGTTACCCAAGAATGTGTTAAGATATCAATTCACTATCGCAGCTTTGTATAGTTATAACGGGGCTAGCGGAAACCTAATTCTGTATTTAGTGTCTGTCGTGTAAGGATCTAACTTTTAGTCTTTTACCCAGTTTCCAAAGTATAAAACAGTGTTCTTATACATTTGTACCAATTCATAACCATTATTGAAAGTCCATTAATTTCCCCATAAAATTATAAGAAGTTTAGACTGAAGTTACATATCTTTTCAAAATTTGAAATATTAATTGTTGCTTAAAAATCAAACTATTTTAAACCTCACAATTTTGATCCGATTTCTCCAGCTCTAAAAGTTAGCTTATTTTAAACGTTTTAAGCTTTCAATGATGAATTTTAAACGATTTTCAAAAACAATTGAATGGTTATCAAGTGAAAATTTTTGAATCTTGATCTCATTTTTTAGCAATTACTGGAATAAAACATTTTTCCCGCGTCTCCTTTTAGCTCTCATTTGATCAAATGAAAATCTTTTATTAAGAGAAGTTAAAAAAATTAACATGGTTAAGAATAAAAGAAATCGAAAGAAATAAAAAGATAAATATATCATTTTCTCAAAGTCTGACTGGTGAAGAAATTCAATCTCTCCTCGTGTTTTACTTCACTCCTGTCACGTAATTTGGTGGGTTTATACATTTGATCGGTATTGTCATCAGTGACAGGTGTTTCATACACGGTTCCCGGGGCTCTCATTGCTGCAATTCTTTCTCGATTGTTGAACATTTCAATACAGGCATCACAATGACATTTCGGATGTTTTACATCGAAAAAAGGATATCGGGAATTGCTGGACATAAATTAAATCAAAATTAACCGAATCAAATTAAAATTGATATATTTAAACAAAATGATTTAGACAAATTATTCTTTGATAATATTGGATAGGGAAAAGCATTTTGGATTAAAAAAATTTTTAAATTCAGTTTTATATTTAATTAATTGTTAATTTATCTTAAAATATAAAACAAATGTTTGCTTAAATACTTCTGTATTTTTGAAATGAATTAATGTGGGTGACGAAAAACGAGTTACATACCTTAATAATGTCCGTACTAGATCATGATCCATGTCAAGGAAAACTTCTTAGACGATAGCAAAACAGAGATTTATATCAATCAAAATTATGTTAACTGGTGGGATTGAAAATGAATTATTTAATATGAGCTGCAGTAATGGAAAAATATCCCTTACACATCATTTTTTTCAAAAACTACGCTAAAATCTGTAAAAATAGATCAATAAAAATCTCTAAAAGGTATGAAAAGACATGAAAACAAAACGATAAAAAAGTAAAACATCACTAAGACAACATTATAATAATATCATATTTTTTACAAAAGCCTACTACTTTATTTTTTTAAAATTTAATTAAAATAACCAAAAATGTGGTTCTTCTATCATTTAAAATAAAGGGTGTATACGAAAAAAAACTGGTCGGCAAAATACAGCTATCAAATCCGCATTTATTTAGCTAAACACAAAATTTATGAATATCCAAAAACGTAATAAGAATATATTTACAAAAAATTACATATTTTATTATTTGGCGGTATTGTATGCAAAAGATCGAAGTTTGGAATTCACACTTCCCATTAGGTGCTGCACATCATTTTGAGTAACCTCAGATGATATTTTGACCCATTCCTTTTAAAATTCCTTTTCATTATAGGTCAGTATTTTTCAGTTGGTCGGAGTTCCGGACAATTGGTCGAATTAGCACTCTTCGGTAAATTATTGACACCATTTTCATTTTACCAGTCCATGGCCGATTTTCCATAGTGACATGTTGCCAAATCAGGCCAGAACACAACTGGAACGTTATGAACAAGTAAAATAGGAAGAAGTCGTTTCTGCAAGCACTCCTCAACATAAATAGTTTGTTTCATAGTACCACAGGTTACAAAAACCCTGCTTTTCAAACCACATTTACAAATTGCTTTGCCAAACCAAATATTTTTTTTCGAACTTGTCCACTTTTTTTTCTTTAAATTTTGGTGCAACATCACCTTTCTTCTTTAAAGTATAGAAAAGCTGACCAGGAATCTGATTGAAGTCTGTCTTGACATAAGTTTCGTCGTCCATTATCATGCAGTCAAAGTTGTGCACGATACTGTCATACAGTTTTCGTGAACGATATTTTGCGGTTGCCTGCTGTTTATTGTTTCTGTTTGGAACAATTGAAACTTTGTATGATTTCAGACCTTCCTCTTTGCGGACTTTTTGAACATAACCAGGCGATATTTTAACTTTTTTAGCCATATCACGAATAGAGATTCCGGGATTTTTATGAAATGTAGGAACCACTTCCTTGGTCTTTTTCTCTGAAACAAATCCCTTCTTTCGTCCACTTCCAACTTTTCTTTCTGTGGTTAATCGTTTATCGAAGTTTTTAAGCACAAGTGTTACCGTTGATTTGGCAACATTTAGACTTTTTGTAATATTTCTGTGAGATAAATCCACATTTTACAGCTTTTTGCGCACAATTAATTCGCAAATACTTTCTTTTGTTGAGACCATTTTTCTAAATTTTCTAGAAACTAAAAAATTATAGATTCTTTATTATAAATTAATGATTCAGCTATAGATCTGTATGCTTACCTATATTTTTACAATTATATCTGAGGTGTCACATGTGTTTGTATGCGACCATTTTTTTCGTATACACTCTTTAATTCTTTTGTCATCAAAAGGATCTAATGGTATTTTGTTTTCCTTAATTATATACATATTAAGTTTATTTGATTTTAATCTATAATTATTAGAAATAAAAGTTATACTATTTTTAAAATAATTATCATAATGACCATAAATAAATTTCCTTTTTGTTGCTTTTTTAATTACTTTTAATTTTACTATTGAATCTTCACTTTTTTATAAGAATAACATTAATTTTAAAAACTTCTACTTCATAAATCAGTTGGGTGAATATATTATGAAAATTTTGAAACTTCATTTTCTAAAGAAGGATTAAAGGAAATTCCGTATTGGAGTAGTTTATTTTCATTCATCTAATCTTTTATCGGTACATTAAAAGTTATACTAATTCTAAAATTGTAAATCTTATAAAATTAAATTTATCATTTTTTACATTGCTTTTTATACAATAAACCGCTAAAACTTCAATACTAAATTCTGTACAATATTTATAATTCCGTTTTGAAACTAAATTCTTAAAATTCTTCGCATTATAAACTATTTCAATTAATTGTCTATTTCTTATCTATATATGTACAATTAAACGTATTTGAATTTTAAATAAATGAATATTTTCATAAACATTAAACATATCTAATGGTATTTCTTGAATTTTTTTCTTCATTTAGTAATCTTTTGTAAATTTTAATAATCATATTTTATTAAATAAATAATTAATTTCTTAAAAATTAAATTTCTATATGATTTTGAAATTCTTTATTTTCTGTAAATAATAAGAACCTTATAATAATAATAATAATAATAATTAAAGTTACTGAATAATTAAAGTAATTAATATGAGATAATTAACTTACTAAAAAGAAAGATTCCATATTAGATGAATTAAAAATAGAATCATTTTTACTACATTTTTGAAGTACAAAATTTCTAATTTATTGAGATCTAAAATTAGTAACATATAATAATTTATAATTTATTTATGAAAAACACCTCTTTCGAGATAAATGTCCATTAAGCACCATTTTTAAGATTAATCATCATATTATATGGCACTTTCAAATCTAGTAAATGAATGTCACTAAAATATCTTGAAGCATAAAGAGCCCCTAAAATAGTAGAACAGAATTCTTGGCTGACATCGAAACATGCATTGTTAATTTTTTATTTTTTTAAATCAGACAGTTAGTTGGAGAGAGATTTGTCAATTACAAATCGTTTTGAGGATTGTAGTCAATTATTGACATGCCCACATTACTTTATTTACTTCTCATAAATCGACAAGGTTTATTAGAGATCATTATCTAAAGAAATATAATATTTTGCGATCAATAAACTATTACAGTTTTGTTCAGATTAATAATAATTATAAATAATAATAAAAAATATTGAGACTCCCTAAGCGTGTACGTTTAGTAGAAATTTTTAAAACCAGCTGTAATTAAAATAATTAAATACTCACAGGATGTTTTCCTTGTTATCTTGAGAGTTATTTAAACTTCTTTCTTAGTCAAGACCTAGAATCTCAAAGCTTTTAGGTCGAGATTAGTAGCTTGTCTCAGGATTTAAATGGACTACAACTTGTCGTTAAGGTTTCTATTCTTTAATTAATAAACAAAATCAAATTATAATTATTTACAGTTTGGAAGCACAAGATCATATCACTCTATTCATTGCATTTTATTATATACAAATATATATTTTTAAACCGCAGCCTATTTTTCTTATTCAATTTAAATATTAATTGGACTTTTTGTGTTGAGTTAGACAAAGGTTAATCGAACTATCATGACTCATATTCATCAACCCAACACATAGAAGGATATCTCAAGAATATCTCATAATTTTCAGAAAATTGAAACTGCTAACTACTAAAACATATACCTTGATTATATTAAGGTGGTCAATAACTCATTTCGTATTTTTAATCAAAAATTAAAAACAAAATAGAACAAAAACAAATATTTATAAAACCTCAAAATACAGACCACTTGGATTAGTATTTTGAATCCATCTATCGGCAAGTTGTTGAATCCCGCATTAATACCATTTTTGTTTTTGGAGCTGAAAAAGTCTTGACACAATTTTTCTATCTCATCAACAGCGCCATAGTAGAAAATGTGTCATAGACCTGAAAAGATGATAATTTGATTGCGCGAGATCTGGACTGTAAGATGGATATGGTAAAAGTTCAAAGGAATCAAATTCCTATATTTTTTCCATTGTTTTCCTGCCGCAGTGTGCGGTTTGGCGTTATCGTAATATATAATATAGAATTTAATAAATTTTACAAGAGATTTATAACATAGTCTGAGAAAAAATTGGGGAAAAAGGAGGAAACAAATTAATTGAAACAAACTGGTGAGGGATATTTTTTATTAATAATTTTTTAAAATGCTAAAAACTTAGGAAAAAATCATTAATTTTTCCCCCAATATTCTTGTATTTTGATTTTCATTTCTGTGACAGATACTAGAAACAATGAACTGATTTATTATTTAAAAATCTATTTTGTAATTTCTGCTCGAATGAATTTTTTCTTGACTGTTTCCCGGAATTTTGATTCATCTCTTAACGGCTTGCTTCAATTTTTAAAAAGTTTATTAAAATCTTTATTTATAATGTTTAATAAATTATTTTATGATTATTATTAATTTTATAAATTTTTATTCATAATTATTTAATTATTATTTAAATAATTTCTTTAAATTATATTTTTAAAAAATTTTATTGAAAATCGCTGGCGTGGTGAAATTAGCCGATACTATTTTCGAATTTGGTCCTGATAGTAAACCCACTTATTTCATTAAAGTCACCTCATCCAGAAAAATCTGTGTCTGGATAAGCTTTAATTAAAAATTCACTAAGAAACCATTATTTTTTTGAAACTGTAAATAAGAATAATTACCTTGTCATGTTTCAAAATGTAGTTAGGCCTGAACTTGCTAAAGGAAAATTAATAAAGTAAAAGGAAATATCATAAATAAATTAATAAAAAAATCAATAATAATTAGTAAAATCAACTCGCCGTTTTGGTCAACTTACTTCATGCAGGATGGATGCAAAAAATAGAAACAAAGTACGTACAACAGGCTTACAGAGGTTTAATGACAAAGTTGAGGCATGAAGCCGACCATGTCCCATTTTTCGTTGTGCATACATTAATGAAAATATATTGTTATTGGAGTAAAGTAATAAGTGAAATATAATTTTATTTAAAAAGTGCTGTCTGTTATTTTTCTAGGTAAAGATTAAATAAGTCCAGATTTCTGATAGTTATCACTCGTTATTATTTTATTATATTTCGCCAATAATATTTTTTAAGCATAAAAGGAAATAATCATACCAAAACGAAAAATAAAAGAAAAATCAAAACTAAGTGTAAATGTCCAAGCAATATTCCCTTACTTTTATAAAATAATAATTATTTTTTCCTAACCAGGGTTTGTATTTCTCAGATTGAAAACAGTGATTAAAATAATTGATTTCATTATTTCGGTTTTATCTGTTGAGTTGGTGGGAATAATTATTATCACAATACATCTTAGCTTTATTAATATTTCATAATGATTCTTGCTGTTACTCCAGAATCACCATATGTCGGAGTCCCACCGGGATGCTTACAATAACGTAATGAGCACGTACACGAAAATTCTTCCAATACACGTAGCGCTACATGGTAAAACTATAATTATTTATACAATTTCTAAATCAAATCAGACAATAGAACTAATTAAAATTATGAAGAAAATTATTATTATTATTATTATAATTTCTATAATCATAATAATTAATATTATATTTATTATTATTGTTATTGTTATTATTATTATTATCATTATTATGGGAGTAATCAGACCACGAAAATATTTAACATTAAAATCATATTTATGAGAATACACAAACTTTATTAAGATTATAATGTTTAAAATATTAATTATTTAAAATTTAAATAAAGTATTTTATTTTAAATGATATATTTATTATGTATTTTAAACTTTGATTCATTAAAACAACTTAATATTCTAAAAATTTTAATAATGTAAGTAATTTATATATTAGGAGAGTGCATTGATTTCAGACTTTTAAACAACTTTTAATATTTATTTTATGGAAAATAGACACTAAAATCAACCAATGTATTTTCCATCTATAAAAGTAAATTACCATAAATCTGAGAGCATGAATATTCCGAGGGGTTAAAATGATTTTTGTTTAAAATGAATCCAATTGAACATCAAATTTTGAATTGAATTGTATATCTTTCAGAGAATGTGCGATTCACATGAATAATGAAAATCTGTTGAAGCTATGTTCTGAGAATATGCTGGGTGTGGAAAGATTTCGTGTTAAAGATTAACAGTATTTGCTTGACGATTGAAACAAATGATTCACAGCACCTTTCATCAAATACAAAGCATAATTTTGATATCATAATTATTGCACTTTGCGATGGGCATTGATGCCTATCCTGTATCAAGTCATGATTTCTGTTGTTGATCTCTTTTTTCTGTGCTTGGTAAGTAAAAGTGTGACTATATAGAAACATTTACCGATAACAATCTCACTCATATTATGAGGGATCTACCCTCTCTCTGTTTAAATATTTTCTAGTACATGGAGCCATCTAGAAATTGTTAATCTGAGTGTTTAATGTCATAGCCAATTGTTTTTCTTTTTGAGCGAGGATGTCATTCAACAAATTCTGCAATTCAATATCATCCAACTTTATTGGTTGACCTTGTCTTTCTTTAACATTCAAATCAAAGTTGCCTGATTTAATTCTATCATCCCAGAATGTTCTCAAGCATTTGATGAGCTTTCGCTACTAATTTCCACACATCGAACAGGTACACTGATACCTGTCTATTGTGCCTTCTAAAAGTGCTTATTTAAACAAATAACATTTCTATACCAATTTAAACTTACATTAGATATTGAGATATTTAAAATAAATTGTTTTTTGACTTAATTAAAGACTTAACTAAAGTTATGGCTTGTTTTAATTTTAGATCAGAACTAATGCACCTGCTGATGATAGAATTTAATCATTTAACAAGTTTAAATATGTTATCAAAATATTTCTTAAGCTCTCAAAATTCTTCTGCATTAACTTTACTTTTTCGTGCAGCCAAATTCATTGAATGGTTTACTACTTGGTGGTTCTGCTCAATTGCATATGTTAACTAATATGGGTTCTGAGGTGACGTTGTAATTTTTAAACAGTTCATCATTTTCGCTGTAATATTGCTTGTAACATGAAGCCAGCAATATCGCAAGCTAATGTGGTGTATCCATTTAAATGTCATAAATGTTTTTCCCTGGAAGAAACAGGAAAAACATAAAGCTAATGAAGAGAAATTTAGAGTGATTATGAGTTATTTTGGTAACATTGATGAACGAAAGACTTGCGAATCAATATTAATTTTAGACATTTTTATAATTTTAATGCGTAATTAAAATTAATATAAATTTGATTGGCCGAAATTTGTTTAAATACTTCGGATTTGTGATGACACAATAATTTATTAAATAACTTAGGATTATGGATTGCAAACCGATAGATGGTAATAATGTTCGTATATAATGGCTGAATTCATAGTTACATTTTAATACTATATTCAAGATAAAGAGAGGAAAAGCAAGTGGATGGGATCTGTTAAATCTGACTTAGCAAAATTAACAGCAATCCTTACTTTGAGAGAATAAAGAGCTTACACCTAATTATTCTTCTAGCAAGAGAAAAGTCGACTGACAGTGCAGATGTTAGTCTATTTACTTATTTTTAATTGTTACTGACACGAAGGTAACATTTCGCTTACAGCTAATTTCATCTTTCATGAATTTGAGATAATTTGACATTTTCTAATAATAATAATACCCCACAAGTCACAAATGATAATATTTTTTTCCTGACATATCATTAAAATTGTTCTTATTTATTATTTTAAAAACGAAAAATTTTGTTTTGCTGAGACATTAATGAATCAATTATACACATTTTCGAAACGACCAATTCTTTCATGTGAAGAATTGTTCTGTTTAACCGTTCCAAGGTCAACTGCATCTCATATAATGGTATGATAACGATTTCCGTGTTTCGACGTCTCTGCCTAAAATGGAAATACTGCAACTATTTGCTTGAGTCTCAACCTTGTTAGATAAGGTGTATGTTTGACTTTGCATTCTTTATGAATTTCAAGAACGAGTTGAACCAAACAAAATTCGATAGTTGGAAGTCTTTTGCTGCTTATAAGCAGATTATAAAAATCTCTTAGGTCCAAGAGGAATATATGAACAAACCATGTCAAGATCTGTTACCAACTGAATTTACTAGGAGAAAGGATTCGGTGATGCTTTTTATGAAAGAAGATATGGTCTATTATGAAATTTTTGAAACAGATAGAGATCTTTTTAAAAAATGATTTATCAGGGACAACCATCACTGGAACAAAACGAGAAATCCAAGAAAGTTTTTCATTTTCGGGATAGGTTTGCATTTGCTTTTTAAAAGGTTAACAGTTGATGGATTTTTCAATTAATTCCGATAAAAGGATCACTGGAATGATAAACAGTGAGTGAATATTCAAACATTTTTTGTTTTAATGATATCTGATTTCAGATGGGCAATCTGTACAATCTTTTAAGAAGAGCGATGAGTGTTAATAGTAAGATTTAATGAACCGAATCGATTTTTTTTATGAACCTTGTCAATTCTTTTTATCAGTATCCTTTTTTCTTTCAGTTAACGCTCATCAGGGGATCGTTGCTGATCTATAACGATATATTACATTTCTGACTGATGAAAGAAGATTTCCTTATTCACAATTCTTTTCTGCAAATTCATTTATACAAATTTATATATTCAATTTCATCCTTGATTAAGCAGGTGGATTTGAGAGTAATTGTATATATGTAACTATATACGTGAGCCGTGAAATTACTGTAAATTGTTATAATATTAATAAGTATGAGGATTAGTTTTTAAGGCACACATTCCGAAAACATTTTTAAAAAATATTTCTTGGTGATGTCCTCAAAAGTTGATTTTCATATCTTCTTGAATATACATTAGTTTGCAACAAAATTTTTCGTGATTTTATGTTATTTTTTACGGTATAACATTTAATTAACACTAAATACATTTATTTGAAAGATCTTTTTCTGCTCTACGAAAGTACAGTAAACTTCTTTTATATGTAGTTTCGTTTTATTTGATAGCTTTCAAATACGGTGTCAAGTTGATCAAAACCATAATTTCCGATGCATATTGATGTTTTTTTAATCAATGTATGATAATGGATTAATAATTTATAGATTTAATAGATAACTAAACAACTAATTATACTCGTAATAATTATATATGAAGGTAGTAAATCCAGTTAATTTTGCATCTCCTGATAAAAACGACATTAATAATGGGTATCCGTAATATTATAATAATGTTTATGAAAAACAATTATATATTATTACTTTATTGGCCAAGTTCCACCCATTGTTTATTAAACTTAGTAGCTTAAAACTGTTTAAAATCGATAAAATTGAACAAGGTTTTCTAGGTCGTCTGCTTATTGAAACGTAGCCATTATAAACGGTCGAAAATATTAAAATAATACGAGAATAATAAAAAGCACCAGAATTTATATTATAAATTACCTCTTTGAAACAACGATTCATTTCTTAAAATATTTTCTATTTTCAATTTTCAAAGAAACCCAAAGATCTTTTCGGGATTGTCGACATTCGTAGAATAATAATAATTGTGGTCCTACAGTGATAGTGGAAAAATTAATTAGTTTTCCTTCCAGAAAACACCGTTCTTTTAGGGTAGAACACTATTTTATGGATTCGCTCTCAAATAAATGTTTTTTCTTCATGAATAAAATTAAAATATATTCGAAAAATGTAACATTTTGAGGAAAACGTCATCTCCGAACACTTTGCATAGATCACTTTGTGATTCAGAGGTCGTTTTATTCGGTTTGAAATCATATAGCATACAAGTCCATACACAATATTTATGATAACTCATTTCGATTATCCATTATATTGGGGTGGTCCATAAGTCTTTTCGTATTTTTAATCAAAAATTAAAAACAAAATAGAGCAAGAACAACTATTTATTAAAACTCAAAATAAAACCATTTGAATTACTTACGTATCAAGAATAAATAAACTTCCATATTCTTGACAACGTTGCATTGGTTGATTCTAATTTATTATGAAAAAGTTATGTCCACTCAAAGTTGATATTTATAAAACGTACATTTCAACTTAATAAATAAATAAATAAATATATTTAAAAAGATATTTAAATAACCTTTTATATATAAAGATTATTTCCTCTTTTCGACTCTCCATTCTTACTATTCGATGGAGAAGAAATGAGATTATTTTGAAGTAATTACAAATATTTTTGCATTATTTTTTTCAGTAAACGAAAATCAAATTAATATCACTGAATTAATTGCCCAACCATCTCGAATTTATTTCACTTAATATTTCATTTAAATTTGATAAAAATCGATAATAATCGCATGAACTAAAAACGAAGTAAATGAGACCAAGGCGCTTGTCTGAATAAATTGATATTTCATTTCTCAAAATTTTTTAGAGAATAAATAAAATATTTCGAAAAAATATTTCCCGATTTTCAACTGAAAAAATAAAATCGAATTTTCTTCAATAGAATAAAAATTCATAAGAAAAAATTATGTTACAAATATAAAAAATTAACTTTTATTTTTAAGTTAATAATAATAATGATTAATAATAAAAATTAATAATAATAATAATAATCATAATCATAATAATAATGATTATTATTATTATTAATTAAATAAAGAAAAAATTCAAATGTTTTTAGTTACTTATTTTTTGAAAATTTAAAATAAGATTTTACTCTTAAGAAACAGTAAACCTACAGAAAAGTAAAACTAATGATAATAAAAATAAATCAATAAAACAAATAAAAAAATGAAATAAAATAAAATATTAAAAAAAAGCGAACAACACGTTCTTGGAAGAATTCTTTGAGCAGTAATACAAAAATAATTTTTTTGCTCATCTAAATTTGCCGAATGAATTTTTTTACCGTTAATTTTCAATTATAAAAATATTGAGAAATTAATTTATATTTTATTTTTTCTTTTATTTATAAAAAGTGGAAAAAATTAATTTTCATTTGACATTAAACAATTTGAGAATTGCTTTATCAATTTTGAGAGGAAATTATAAACTTTTTCTTTTTAACTTCATTAAAACAAATTATTTCAATTGTAATGAAGAAATCGGAGCAAGAGACATTTCCCTTTCGTACGTTTTTATTCAAGAAATTTGAGATGAAAATGATTCGAGTTTTTATGTATCAAGAAGTGTCGACGATTTCCCCTTAAAATCTGTCTTGTATTGTATAAAAAAGTGATGTTTTCTTTTAAATATTAACACAAATTTATAATTATTATGATGTCCTAAGTAATGTCGTATTTCTGTTAAACTATTTCAAAATAATTTATTAAATAGATAAAAATATTTGAATTAATTGATTAAAAAATCGTATTGTGGTCATTTAATATTCTATCACAACGTAAGTGAATTTATGTTTAATAAATACAATTTAATATTTTATAAAATAAACGTCTCTTATAAATGAAAAAGAATAATTCATAATTTATTTTCCCTTTAGTATTTAATTATAATTGTTAGTAATAAAAATATTAAATGAAAAAAATCTATTTACATATATGTATTAAATTAATATAATTTATAATAATTAAGATAATCATTAATATTATTGATTTCTAATCATCATGGACACTCCATTCATATAAAAGAAATATAATCTGAACTCCAATTCCTCATATATTTGAAAACACACTGGACTTTTAATGTCGTCGGAAAAATGATTTTGGAATGATAAAACATTATATTCACAAGTGAAAAGGAGCATAACTTATTTGACATTAATTCAGAATTTTAGCACCACTCGATTGAGTCACTCGTAAAGAAAATTTTGCTCAGCGCTATTCGATTCATATTTGTTAAATTACTTTTTAACTTATTATAGTTATGAGATTTTTGAAATTAAAATAATAGTTCTTAAATTATTAAAATTACCTGCCTAAGTTGCTTTGGATTTATAATTTGGTATAATCTAATTGATGATATGGCTTAATGAGTATAATATTATTTAGATTGATTTGAATAATTTAAATAACCGCCGTTTTTAATAGATATTATTATTTATTAGTATTAAGCTAAAATAAACAAATTTATTAAAATAAACTTTAATTAGATGAGATCTCACATCATTATGAGATCATTTGCAAAACTTGTTAAATTTCTTAGGAAAATGTAAAATTATTTTTATTTGAGTTGAAAAAAAATTAGCGATAAATTTGTCAAATTATTAATTAATTAGGAAATCTTAATTAGCATCTCGAAAATTTGGGAAGATAATTATTTTTGAAGAACAAAATAATAAATTAGAATTGTCTGTGGAAAACGGATTATGAATGATGTAAAATATTTTTGAATGAAATTCTTTTCACAAAATATAATAATCATTATTATTATTATTATTGTTATTATTATTATGTTTGTTAGTTATTGCTACGTAATTCTGAAGTAATAAAGTCAAGTATAATGTTTAGTCGAGGAAAATAAATGAATAGTTGAATAAGTGTTTTTTCATTATTTATTTTAACAAATTAATTATCTAAATTTTTATTAAAATTACTTTTTTTAAAGAAAACTTTAATATTATTAAAAATTATTTAAATATTTTATATTAAATTAAGGAATAAATTTTAATATATTAGCTTAAAATTTATTTTTAAAATATTTTTTATAATTTAATACAGTGAAACCTGCATAAATGAAACCTTTGTTAGCTGAACACCTCTTTTATTTGAACATTTAATTCCGTACACTGTAAATATAAGTTATTGTCACCTGTG
>JBBMKC010218799.1:0-12414 GCA_037834085.1 Bipalium vagum
TAATAATAATAATAATAATAATAATAATAATAATAATAATAATAATAATAATAGCAAATATAAATTTGACAAATATTCAACTTAGAAAATGCCACTGCTTAAATTATTCATAAGAATAAAATTGATTTTATGACGAATAATAAATAACATCTAAAATTCACCTTAATATAAATATAATTCGTATCATATTTTTATAAGTTTTATTTTATCCTTATATCTGAGTGATCAAAAATAAAATTAACATTATTGAATAAGTCAATATTAATATTAATTAAGAAAGTTGGTGGTCAGACATCATACTAATTAATTCATGAGAACGACTAAAAGGTCCTCTTTAGGGCCACAAACATTGATTGTTTATATATTCAATTGAATTCGTAAATATTGGTTGAAACAATATTAATTGAAAGTTTAAATAAAATTCATGAAAAGTGTGCTACTTTTTTGGTCACCAGTATAATAAATGAATGATAATTGTG
The DNA here is from genome assembly GCA_037834085.1 of Bipalium vagum. NCBI lineage: Eukaryota > Metazoa > Platyhelminthes > Tricladida > Geoplanidae > Bipalium > Bipalium vagum. The sequence continues at coordinate 480 of JBBMKC010218799.1, forward strand.
AATTAATTTTATCTTTCAGTGAATTTTTGTAATTAATTTTGATCTTTTCATATTTCGATAAAGTTCAGCTCAAATCAAGTAATCGAAAGAGCTTAGACCAAGAATGATTAGGAGAAATTTATCAGAAGAAATAAATGAACTAAAGATTATTTTACAAGAAATATGGAAAGTACTCTATCTTGTTAAACATTCAATTACCAGAAAAAAATCTTTACCCTTTCTGTATCTTCAGGTATTTTCATTTTAATTCACTTTCTATTTCGAGAATGTCAGCCTTATGGAAGTTTTTTTTTTAATATTAATATTGTTTAAATTAACACACTGGTAGAAATTTAAATTTGTTGAAAATGAAAAATTCCTCCATTTATCATGATGATGAATTGTGAATAAGAAAATTTTTTATTTTTTAAAAATTTACATAATTAAATTTATTTTTAAATTTTTATTTTTTGTATAAATTTTTAAAATATCATTTAAATAAAATTTTAATTAAAAAATTGCCTCTTCTCAAATATCCTGTAAAGTATATCTTAAACATTTCTGTTGAAACATTAATTTTAATTGTTTTCTAAATATCATTATCATAAAATTATAGCTATCAGATTACCCAATGGATCAAAGTAATAAAATAATATATATCCTGGAAAGAAAACTTACACCTCCAGCAGATAGGGCAAGGTAAATAAATGTTCAAAAACATGAACAATTATATATCATTTATAATTTCTTTATTTGACTTATTTATTTAAATTAACAAAATGAAAAATAAATATTAACTGATTAATTTTATCGTTATCAAAAATAAATATGAAACGAGACTGATATATAATCCGTTATTGAAATATTCATTAAATGATATATAAGATTTTTCCTAAATAAATATAAATATATATTATTATATTAAATTTATAATATAGAGTAATTTTAGAAATGATTAATGAAATCTGTTTATCAACTACAAGCTCAGTATAAAATATTAATAATGATAATGATAATATTAATAATAATAATAATCATAAATGAGGGAGCACAAATAAAATTGGAAAATCATAATAAAAGCTGATGGTTATTTAATTTTTGATTTTTCTTGTAATAATTTTTCTAGCTTTGTGTATTTACTTTTTATCGCTTTATACTATCAATTTGAGTGAGTCTTGTTAACAATTAAAGTTAAGGGTATTAAAGTTAACAGAAAATGATAATAATTTTTTGTGCACATAATTTCAGTTTTCTGGAATATAAAAATTAAGTTTAATTAATTTTAATATTTAATTTTAATCAAATTTCCTTCATTTAATTGTTTTCTTTTCAGTACACACTTATTATTAAAATATTATAAATAGGCTGTACTAAATAAAGCTGATATTCATGTAGGAATATAAAAATATATTTAAATATTAAATTGAAAAATCAGTAATTTGTTCATTTAGAATATAAAGAATACGATATATAATAAAATGGCAACTATTATATATAGAAAAGAAACAGATACTGTGGAATATATGTAAAACAGTGGTTTTTATGAGAGAAAATAATATAAGATGGTCTAATAAAAGGATTAATCCATAGAGTATTGTCATTAACATCCGATTATAAGCAGCTAGATAGAATGTTGGACATAATTAAAGAAAGATTAATAAGAAACGCGTATCCAGACAAAAAAATTAAAAAGATGATACCGCTTATAAAGATCATCAAAATCTAAAAGAATATAAAAAAGGTGAGTTTGAAAAGACAATGAAAATAAAATGTTCAAAAGGATTTAAAGCTTTCAAAAATCAATAGAAAAGGCTGTAGAACATGAGAATTTAAAAGTAATATCATTAACACCAAAAACTAAGAATTATTTTTAAAAAACACGTTTATTTGAAAAATATGCATAAAGATTATATATTTTGAGAAAACCGAAAGATGCGCGACGCGAAATAATGAAACAAGAAAAATAAAAGAATGTTAATTGGCTTCACTAAAATGAAAAAATGAACAGATATAAGATTTAGGTTGAAATTTTGTGAACATTTTATGTTACCATATCTTTTATTTATATTTAAAAACACATTTAATCAGAAAACAATCAATATTATTTTTTACTATTTTATATTAAACGTACTACTAGATTTACTATTTTTGAGTTATGATATCAGTCTCCCTTAATAATTTTCATATTAAAATTACAGTATTCATTAATATATATACTTCCTTGAAAGGAAAAAACTTCGTATTTCTTATATAATTATAGAAATTGAAAAAACATACGGAAAACCAGAAACAATGCCGTTTTTTATTGATTCATATTATTGTACAGATGGTATTTCTCTAAAAAAATATCTATTCTGAGACTTTGTATAACCAAATGTTTAAGACAATAATAAAAGCCTTCTGAATTATGCGTTTATTTTAACATTTGTATAATTTTCTTAAATTCAACGATATTAAATTTCTTTAATTTTTTAAAAAAATATATCAAAAATTGTCATTTTTTGACAATTTATTTGTTTTCTTTTAAGTCTAGAAATAAATGATTATGCTAGTAAAAGGAGAACTACCTTTACATTCTGCTTATGTTTATTTTATGATGAAAAACATTCGTTTAGTTTTCAGACGACGACATATTTCATTTATCTCGTTATTAGAATGAATGTATTTCTTCATTATATATTCATTTGATTTTATTTTTTGAAGTCATTTCGTTTAGTGTTAATGTGAAGAAATATTTCATTTAGATCGATTTGAGTTTTCAAAATTTGCGGATCAGTTTATTTTTTCAGTCGAAAGAAAATTTTGATTTCTTTGATTCCGTACCTATGTGATCTGATATAATCATAAAATATTCCATATAAAAATGATTTTTTTTTAAAAACGTATTAGTGTTATCGAAACTCATAATGAAATTCCGGAAAGTGAAGCTCGAAAAATTAATTATCTTATAAAATTTTTTTCATTTTTAGCTTACATAAAATATTTCTTATCTTTCAGAAATTTATTCTTATTTAATTTCAACTCTCATAGTTTAGAGCTTGTACGAAAATTGTATCCATATCCTAATTATTTTAAATATATAACAATTCAGTAAATAAAAAACAAGAAAATATAAAATATAAATAAATAAATAAAGTAATTGTTAGATTTATTTTTAGAAGTATCGGATTATTTTATTATTTTCCTTTGAATGAATAAACATTTGTGTTAACTGTTCATCTCAACTTTCCTCTCATTTTCATGATTGAGGCACTTATCTTTTTTAAAGGAAACCGTTAAATACCTTTATCGTTTTAAAATTATCGTTTAAAAACAAAACAAAATTGTCACGTTTTATAATTCAAAACTAATAAAACATTATAATTATTTTCCATAGCGCATACTATTGTAAATTGAAGAATCACCATATTCTGACGGACTCAATTTATATGGATTGATAAATTGATAAGCTGATGACTCTAAAAATTTTCTTCGAGGGGTTCTGTATCCTCTTTGATAATATCCATTTCCATCAACGAAAATATTTAAAATTCCTGTAAATATTAATATTACAAAAACCAAATTCATCATGATTCTGGGATAATCAGAAAATCAGAGATTTTATAGGAAAATAAATTGATCGCACCAATCAAATGTCAGTGATAATAGCAAATCAAGTATGGTATCACTGTTAACCTTTGATTAATCTGGATAATTAGAAATTTGTGATAAAAAATTATGTTGTTTACTGCAAACATGATTATAAAAATAAGATAATTTTTTCTTGCTTTAATAATTTAAATAAATTGTCTTTATTTAAAATTTTTAATTGAAATATTTTACATCTTTGTGCTTTATTGTGTTACACTTAAAAGATTGAGAAGATTCAAAATCTTCTTGCTATTTTAATTCAAGATACGTCAATAAACATATACAGGGTGTGTCAGCAAAATCCGGACAAAGTTTAATTGAAATGTATATTTATGCTTGATTTTAATTATACGAGTTAACATTTGTTTAACATGCTATATTTGTCTGTAAATTGCGCACAATTTTCAAAATGACAAGTTTACAAAAATCAGGCTTGGAATATTATCAAAGAGTCGCGATTCTTGAAAGTCTAAACACTGAAAGAACGCCGCCTGAGATAATTAATTTCTTTTGGTACCCACGATCGACAGTGTAAGATGTCGCACGAAGATATCATAGATGTCTGAGGGAACCTCTAGCACACCTAAAAGAATAAAACATGATAAAGAAAGGAAAATAAAGACCGCAGAAGTTGTTCAAAGACCTCAGCAGCTAATAATGCAAGATTCTGGGACATCGCTTCGAAAATTGGTAGCAAATTTGAAGATAAGTATAACAACAATGCTTCGGATAGCTGATGAAGACCTAAGATATACTTCATACGTTCTAAAAATACGACAAATGCTGTCTGAGGCCACGAAAACTAAAAGAGTTGTTCGGTTCAACTTGTTACTTGTTATCATTGAAGAATGAAGTAGCGAGTCGTCTTAAGTTTTTCTGTGATGAGAAAATTTTTACAGTTAATGCCAAAATTAACCGGTGGAATGATCGTTGGCTTGCCGACAATATTGAAAACGTCCCAATAGTGCCAAGGACAAAGTTTCCAGCCAATGTTCTGGTAATAGGCGTCCTCTCTAGTGAAGGTGGTGTCATTCCTCCACACTTCTTGAAAAGGGGTGAAACTATCGCCAAGGAAGTCTACGTACAGATTCTGAGTACAGTAGTGAAGCCCTGGATGGAAACCGTTGCTTCTGGAAAACCGTACTTCTTTCAACAAGACGAGCGCCCGCTCATACAAGTTATTTAGTTCAAAACTGGCTGTCCGATAAGGTTGACATGTATTGGAGCACGGAATTCTGGTCCCCAAATAGTCCAGTCTTAAACCATATGGACTATTATGTATGGAATTGAAAGGGTTTCTAATTAGTCGAGACACCCTAATCTGACATCTCTACAGAATTTGATTATAGAAGCGTTTGCCCAATTGTATCAAGTACATGTAAAGAAAGCATGCAAGCGCTTCAGGCAGAGAATCTTGAAGGTCATAGAAACAGAAGGTGGTTATATCGAACAATAGAAGCACGGAACATATTTTTAATCCAAAAATATAACAATTTCTTAAATAATTATGATATTATTTAATATATCTTTGTTTGTTTATAGTTGTCTTTGTTCAGATTTTGCTGGCACACCCTATATATACCTCTTGTTATACAGGGTGTTTAAATATTCATTATCTGTTTCAAAAAATATTTAAAATTTTAAAAAATAATTTTAGTTTTCAGAAAATGTTGTTTTAAAAAAAATAATACAAATAATTATATCTCTACACAGCTCAAAACGAAGTTTGACCTCACGAAACATATTTTCTATCATTTGTGGTGATATCTGCTGAAATGCATCCTTAATTAGATTTTTAAGTTCAGAAACATTGCTAGTTCTCCTTCCAGTGAACATTTCAGACTTGTTAAATCCACAAGCATAAAATTTAAGAGTGCTAAGTCTGGGAGCGTGCTGGCCATAATTGTGATCCACCATGACCAATCCAGCAATTAAGGAATGCTTTTTAGGTACTCTCGGACGATCTTCGAATAATAACAAAGTGCTCCTGAATGACATCTGCAAGTATTAGTGGTTTCGCGAACTTTTGAAGCATTTCCAGATATGCAGCTCCTGTAACCGTATCACCTGGAGAGAAATAAGGCCATACACTTCCCGTTTTGTTATCTCCAGCCAAACATTCACTTTCAATAAATCTCTCTGATATTCAAAATATTCAGTTAACTTTTCAAATTTACTTAAATGGTAATTTAATATAATCATTCGACTGATTATTTATATAAATTTAAATATAGTTTTGTGATATGTAAATTTCCATCTATATAAAGTCATTCAACTATAACTTCACCATCGATACCTTATTAGACATTTAATTTCATAATTTTTTCTAGTCCCAATTTGGTTCCTAACAAGCTATATGAAGAGATTTTATATCTTCACAATTATATAGTAAATTTTTAAATTCAAACATTTTTAAGTACACTTTTAAATATTATTTGTTTAAATTATAAATAGGAATTTGCAATATTTAAGAAATAAATAAACTCTAAAAATAAATACCTTCCATAACAGTTTTTGAAAAATAAAAATAATAATAATATTATTATTATTATGATAACTCAACACTTTCATTTAAAAAACATCATGGTATTAAGAAATAAGCCACATCAGGAGAATCTTGCTCTGTTCTGATTGACGCAAAATTTTCACTTTTAAAACTAGCATGTTACTCATTAAATCATATTTTTAATTTTCATGAAACCAGCCTCTTTTACCTCTTGGAACCACGTAAGGCTCTAGCAATGAAATAGGTTTTTCCAAGAAAGAAGACTTGGAAAGAAAAATACAAATCTTTTAATGTTGTGTTTTTGTTAGATCAATCAGATTTATTACAAAATCTTGGAATGAAGTGACCTTGTTAACGAATTATAATTGTTGGCTGCATTTAAATTTAATTAATCCACTCAATAATCAATCACTGAATAATGAAGAACTTATATCTAAAATGAACAATTAAACGCATAGAATGCAAGAATTAATAAATAAATTACCTACTGATAAGTAATTAAATATATATTCATAGAAAAAGACATTACACTGAAGGTGAAAATGAAGAGGAAGATCTTGAGGATATAAAGATAAATGAAATAAACATTGACTTAAAACATGAAGAAAAAAATCTCAGTTAAATTAAATTCATGCAAAAGTTTGATAAAGCATTTGGAACAACAGCCTAAAGTTAATTGGTCAAGAATCAAATGACCTTTTTCAATTCAAAGAGAACTTGATTTTAAAATAGAAAAATAAAAAACAAACCACGTTATTGGATTATTTTAAATAAATATTTATGATTGGTCATTATGTAATTGACAATAAATTTTGACTGTTATATAACAGTAAGTTTATGACTTTTAAATTCCAATTCAAAAAATGTCTTATTTTTTTCGGTCCCAAAATTGTGAAATTAATGAATGTATTTATTTAACTTAAAAAATATTAAAATTTCACTTTGATTTTCATTAACAATTTAGCAGGTTTTGAAAAATACCTAAAACAACCATATATATCATTTCTGTATTTAGAAAATATTATTTGTATTTGAATTTTTTATTTATTTCAAAATAAAGATTTAATTTTTCTTGTTCACTCACCACTTATTATTTTTATCATTTGTTTGGGAAATATTGTGTCTATATAATTAATCAAATTTCATCAGATATTCCTATTTTGTATACTTATCATTTAAATAGGAAAATCATAAATAACTATTTTACGGATCAGTTACAGAGTTCATATAACAAAAAATGTTCAAATTTTGCAATGGCCAGGAAATTCTCCGGATGTGAAGCACATTGAAAACGTATAGGAGATGACTAAATGAGAATTACCAAAGTTTATGATAAAAAATAAGGAAGATCTTATATCGAAGTTGAACCAAGTATAGAATCAATCAGAGAAATTGAAAGAAAGCTTTAAAATAATATGATGCACAATTGAATTAAGGCTCTGATAGCTTCAAATGGTAGTATTACAAAATATTAAAAATAACATGCTTTTCTAATTACTGACTTTTTTATGATTTCATTATCATTTTAAGTTTTTTATACAATTATTTAGTACTATTATTATATTTCGTGGTTTTATAAGATAAAATTAACGAAAATGTGAGGTTTCCACAATAATTTGGCTAACTACTGTATTTCCTAAAGAATTTCCATTATTTGAATCTGTTGATTGCAAAAATAAAACAACTTATGTCTGCTGATATTATTTAGTCTTGTGACCATCATTTATGAAATAATTAATAACTAAGTTTCTCAGTATCCTTTTTTATGTAAGCACATGGTTTTTGTTTGAGAGCGTTGTTTATAAAATTGATAAATTTAGCTTTTATTTTCACTGTACATTAAACTGAAATTCATGAAAGCTTCCGTTATAAAGGCAAAAATTAAACACTATTTTCTAAACAAGAATGATTGACATTTGTCATTGATTGTTATTAGACCATAACAATTAATACAGTCATTACAATTACATTACAGTTTAAATATAGATTGAATATATTTAGTATCTATCACATTTTTGTGTTTCTAAATGTAAATAAATTAATTCATCTTAATTTTAATACATTTTTATTTACTTGAAACAAATTTAATTTACTTGATAAGAAAATCGATTCGGCAATATAAAATTTTAATATTCGAACTATTTCGTTAATGAAATTGATTATTGGCCTTCAAAAGGCTTATGGTCAAAACGCTTTTTGGTTTACTTTTACATTAACTTAGGTGACATAAACTGAGCAAAATTAATGGTTTGCCTTTACAATAAATATACTATTGATATCACACGCTTAATTAATTTTACCTGTAAAATACTAACAATAAAGTAAAAACAAATTTTCAATATATTATTATTTACTTCAATATCTTTATCATACTTACACAAAACAAATCTAAGACTTTCTAAAAAACAACAGCAATTAAATATTTATTTCCATAGTAACCAAGTAAGGGAATTTCGTTGTCGTTCAGGTCAATCGAAATTCTTTTAAAATAAAAACAAATAATGATATATTTTTTCATAATTTCTGAAAATATTTTTAACAATTAAATTCAGAAATTTTTCACTTAACCACAATCCAAAAGTTTTTCCAATTGCAATATACCGTCCATTAATATAACAAGATTAAACATTTTTAAAATGAAATCTTCTGAAAAATCAAGTAGGTGACATTAATGTCGTTCCGGACAACGAGTCTGTATTATCTTTATTGGTGGACGGTTAGAAAAAAAGGAATCATCATCAGCACACGGAGTGATGACTATACCTGGATAATTTGGACTCGGTGGATGAAGCTCATGAGATTCACCAGGATTTAAGGACGCTAATGCTGCAAGTAAATCATAATTTATTATCGGTTCTCCTTCAGGTTTCGGTTCCCATCCGACTGGAGGTGAGGCCGGGGGAGATATTAAAAATTGTTTTTCTAATTTTGGTAATTCTAAATAATTTGGCGAATCAATAGTTAAATCTTGAGCAAAAAAGCATCGCATATTTTCCAAATATTCCTCAGAATCACGACCAGCTTGTAGAATTTCTCCTAAAATTGATTGACAATCAACTAAATCAACACATTCTTTTAATATATTGTTGAATCGAAATTGTGCGATTATCGCTGAATCAGATGAGGACAAGTCCATTCTAATTCTTCTGAAGCTTTTTAAATAAGAAAATTGAATTAATTTATCTGATTCAAGGAAAAATCTTTCAAATCTTTGCTAGAAAATAAATTAACTAAATATAATTCTATTTTAAATACTTTTATAAGGGAATTGTCGAAAACGACACATGGAACATTAACGATGATTAATGAACTGGACACATTGTTCAAAAATTTTAAAGCTTCTTCAATTTCGTGTAATGAAAAAACAACACCATCCCGCTCTAAACATTCTTTAATTGACTGGCACAATTGTTCTTCCATAGTCAATAAAATTCAACCTTGAATTATTTAAACAAGTACTATAAAAATAAAAGTCACGAATTGATAAGGCATTTTCATTTTAATGTATTTTTGATTCTAAATTGAATTTTTAAAAAATTAGTTTTAATATCAAATATTATTCATAATCTATTTATTTATTTTAATTTTAAGTATCAGTTTAAATTTATATTTCTGTTTAATATTTATTTAAAATGTATTAGGTTAGATATTTTAAATAAATTTCATAATTAAATAATTATATATAATTCTTGAAAAAGAAATAATTTTTAATAAGATTTCATAAATTTTAAAGTAGCTTTCTATGTTAACATATAGTGTACATAACTTTTTAACAAGTTAAGTAAAATATTAATTTAATAATAATATCAAAATATTTATTTCATTATTTTCATTGTAGAGTTATAATAAAAATAATATTATATATGTGGATTATTAAAATAATTTTTATATTTTCGATAATCCATATGTTAATATTTTAATATTAACCAACTCCATATAATCAAAATAAAATATTTTATCATTATGTTTACTATAACCTTATGAATGAAATAAAATGACGAGTGCAAACACTAAATTTTATTTAACGTCAATACAAAACCGCGAAACTTCCGATTCTAAATTACAAAACTTAATAGTAAATACTTCTCTAAATCGTAATCACTACACGTCAATAATCCACTAAGATAATGCGAACTGCTACACGACTTGATTAATTGCTATCACTATCCCTCAGAGTCAAATAATTATAAGATTATAAAAATAATGGAGATATCTAAGAAAATCAATTGAAGTAAATTAAATAATATGTTAAAATGATAAAGCAAAAATATTTTTAAAAAAACAATGCTGATTAACGCTCAAATAATTCTAACCTAAGTCATTAATGAGTTCCCCTGTCTTGTTCATTGCTGACCGCGCCAGGTGGAACTAGAATATGTTAATAAGCATGAAATCGTTCTAACCCCAGACACCGAACGATGGGAGCTCGCAAAACAGTGTTTGTATCAATTCATAGACATTGATAAATTGCTAAGTCAGTAAGTTCGGCCTAATGGAAATCCATTTTTATTACTGCAAGGCAGCATTAAATGCCTTTGCTATTAACAAGCTTGCATTTCTTAGACTCATGTGTATGTGTAATTTCATCACACTATCTTAATCGAAATTTACATACATCTAAGATTTCATAATGGAACAGCATATGTATCTAGAAAATTACTCAAATAATTTAATTTTTATAATTTCCAGTACTTCTCAGTTAAGTTAATCAAATATCTAAATTAAAGAAAAATACTTCTTTAGAAATAAATAATTTTAGATGTGGATTTTTAGTCTGAGCACAATTATTGTCATAATACATACAAATCACGAATAATTAAAATTGATATCTTTTAATAACTACTGAAAAATTCTTTGATACAATGAAACTCTGATAATTATTTGTTAATATCCTCAATAAACTCTAGTCTGACGGTGTGGATCCTCAGTTTTGGGAGCCTTTAATGCAGCTTTTGACCTATCTAGTCCTTTGCTACCACAATGGGAGCTTATCCTGAATTGTAAAATTAAGCTCTATTCGGATAGAACGTCATTAAATTATGCTGTACTCTCTCAAATAAAGTAAATTCATATGTCTTCGAGGCTATCCATTTTGTCTGCTAAATTTTTAAGTTACTACCCACAACAACTTGGGTTTTTCAGTAGCTAAATCTGTCATTTTAATATTATTATTATTATTATTACAATTTTCATAATACTTTTAAAAATCACAATATTTTTGAAACAGCAATTGAATAAGTCTTGTGAAAAATAATGTAGAAATTTCACTATCTCAATATGCGCAAAAACATTTTTCTATACAGTTTGATGAATATTTAAAATATAAAAATTTTAATACTATACAAAATAAAGTATAATTAAAGATAAGGTTTTTACATTTAATCTAAGACATTAACAAGATAAGTTTAAATCTGTCAGTGGTTCTATTCTTGATGTTTTTCGGACATTACATCGTCTTCATGGACTGATTTAAAATTCGATTCTGGCAATTTAGTATCTTCATCATAGTTCAAGAAAAAGTAGCTTGATTCGTCTAAAACCTCAACCGACGCACACTTCTTTATATCTTCATCGAATGTTAGATATAGATAAAACGAGGGCGTTGGCAAAGATCTGAAAGCAAAAATACATTAAAACTTGCTTGAAAATAAAGTTTATTCATAAAGTTAAAAATTAAATAGAAAATTCCAGAAATATTCTAGTTTTGTTAAGAATTTCGATATTCAATTATTGATAATATTGACAATGTTCTATTCAGAATTTATAAAATACTGTTAAATATAATTTTATTTTGAAATTAACAACAACAACAACAACAAT
>JBBMKC010218810.1:0-12413 GCA_037834085.1 Bipalium vagum
ATAATAATAATAATAATAATAATAATAATAATAATAATAATAATAATAATAATAATAATAATAATAATTTGTATAATGATTAGTTATTTAATATTAAAAAGCTTTTCAGAGGTTTTTAGTTTACATAGAAAGGAGGTATACGTAAAGTTTATTTAATCAATTAGTTCATTAATCAATCAAACATTTTCGGTTTTTTCGTAGTTTCCACACTTATTTTATTATTTTAGGTAAATATTATTTTTTAAAAAAATTTTATTACCCAAATTTTTGTTAAAAAAGTAAAATAATCAAAACTTACGTTTACATTAGATTGGTTCATGACCTGAAACATTTTTTTATGTAGGCGAGAGAAAACATTTAATATTCTTAGAAAAAAGTATAATTATATATATATTGAACACGCACCATACTCACCAGACCTGGCTCCAACAGACTTTTACCTTTTTAAGCAACTGGAGTTATTTATGCGTGGAAACCATTGCAAAATGAAGAGTATGTAAAGAACGCTTTCCTGCATTTTGTTACTTCCAGAAATCTTGAGTTTTTTGCGGTTGGAAAATATGCTTATTCCGCGTTGGCAAAAGTGTCTTGATATTTTGATAAATAAAGTTTTGTTTGAACTGAATTATTGAATTTTACAATATTTGCTAAAAATCGGCCATTATTTATGCGCCAACCTAACAAAATTATATTTCATTTGTTGTCTCTCAGAGTCAAAGTTATATTGTAAATTTCTCTTATATATTTCATTCTTCATTAATGTTTCTTTATGAAATAAGAACGTGAAAGTAAATATATAACGTAAGTAGAATTAACACAAACAAATTGCTGTTGAAGGCATTGAAGTATTACGTCAAGTAAGACTATGTCGAGCATGCCGTTACATCATCAGGATGATCATTCATTTATCAGCAATTACAATGTACGTCGATTCAGTTTTTGGACAAAAAAAATTTAGATAAAGAAAAAATCATATCATTATGAAATATATCATTCTCCTTTTACTTCTTGGTCAAATGTCCTTATACGATTCCTCAATATTTATCGGCAGCGGATTCTATGATTCTCGGAGTATGATATTCGATTAATTAACCAATTTCAGAAACATTATTCCAGCTAATCCTTATGTTATAATCAATGACATCCGGTTTCCGGCCAGCAGTTCCAGAAATATCACAATCGGAGAAGGATTAGATTGCATAAGGTGCCATATCCATGCTCCGGAATTCGAAATGGCACTTCCAAGTTTCCAATGTTATGGGTAAGATCTGTTGTCGGGATATTATTAGAAATTCTTTCCTTTTAGGAATATTCCGAAGATCGTCAATGATAAACTTATTTATGTAACTAGCTGCTGATCTGTTATCTCACATTCTGACTGGAAATTTTTATGAAAAGATTAAAGTGATCTATATTTTTGCTATTCGATTCGTCATCAAAGAGGTCTTCAAACATGTGTTGGGAAATGGAATATTTCCACAATTTTATTATTACTACTTATTAAATTTGAGAGTAAGCTGATAAAGAAACACTTATCAAAATAAGATTTTCCTGAGAAACAATATAAGAAATCCTTGTATATGATTATTGTTTTATAAATTGATGGAAAGCTAAGGGAAGTGTATCATTGAATTTTTCTATAATAGGACATCACCCCTCTCGATTTTCATGAATAAAGTTTAGAAAATAAAAGTGGATAGAACCAAAGTTTATTTAAGAGCATTTTAGGCACTTGTAACATTTAAAACATTTTTAAAATTGCAGTGAAACCTACCAATGTTGGGCACCACTGCAATCGAACATTTTGCCCAAGAAAACAGGTTTCACTATATTTAATTCCTAATACTAAGAACGTATAATAAATATATTTTGAAAACATTTTCCTGTAAGGAGTCCCCTTGTGTTATTGAAATATCAACTGATACGAATAATTTTCTTCGTTTCCAACAATCTTGGTATATTTATTTTAATTTGGTTCAGTTGCATTTTTTAATTTTTGAGTGAATGAGAAAATTGGGTAGCAGTTTAATCTTGAAATCTTTAGTTCGAAAGCTTATGGTAGAAAAAAAGTATTCATGTTATTATAGGAAGAAATTCTTAATAGTAACATGTTTCACTTTCCAGGTGTACTTATGTCCCTTTTGGGAGTGTGAACAAATATACCATGAATAGACTATTTGTTCTCAAGCAATAATGACCATTTAGTCTTTTATTAGATCAAAACGCAGATACATTTTCAAAATTAAGGAGGTGAACTGATAAGGTCTTTGGGGTTAAGCTAAGACAACTTCAATATTATATATTTTTCGATTACTTTTGCTCAAATTCATGGAAACGTATGAGCACACACTTCATATGAATAGATATTCTCATCTTATACTACGCGTTTCCAAAAACTTTGATGTTAGCATATTCCTTAGATCACCAATGCATAAATAAAGTGACTTTTCTAAATGACAAGCGCGGTTTTTTTAGTCATGTATCATGTTTTGTTGGAATATCCTGATGACATTCTCGCATAAAACAAGGCCAACAATCTTGAGAAAATAGCTGTTATTATTTGTACAGCGTCACGGATTGTGAAGTATCCTTGGTTATTGACAGAATCGAATACTACCCTTAATTGCTTGTCATTCAGATAAATTAAAACATTCATAATTAAAATAAACAAATACATGAATTAAAAGCAGAACTGTAAAAATTTGGATTTTGGTAAAATTGTGGTGAATGATAACACAAGTACATATTTTGATAAAACTGTGATTTACTTAATTTCGAAAGAGTCTTACATGAGAAAGCTCCAAGAATTGTTGCTGTATGTCAATCTTAGAGAAACTTAATTTAAGTTAATTAATCAAGTTTTAATTGTACTTAGGTTTAACTCATTGAACCATTCGAATATTACAAAACCTAAATTATAAGAGATTTACAGTAAATTTTTAAATACGCTTATCTAGGTTAGAACATCTAAATTTAATATTTTTTCTTTTAATATTTTTTTAAGATTTAAAAATTCGAAATAAAAACAAATGAAACAATTTTCACATAATACCAAAATTTATATGGGCTTATTGAAACATTAATATTAATTACAAAATAGAATTGTTTTACTAAATTTGATTAACAATACGATTTCAAATTTGAAAAAACAGAATAATGTGTGTCAGTAGAGATTTTTTAAAAATATTTTAAGCCTTCCATATAATTATCAGACTTAAAATAATCAAAGTTTTTTCCGTGAATAAATAAACTCAAACTATCGCCATCGTATATTTAACAAAATGATTTTTTCATGAACTTCCCTTTGACATATACCGTCTTAGGATTTTGGCAATAATATTTTGGGTAGTCTAATTCTGATTGAGGGGCCTCAATCTTGCACTTTACACATTTTCCACCTTCCCCAACCTTCACTTCATGAGAATGCAAGGCAAAATACTTCTTTGCTTTTATCATAACATAGGGCTTTCCTGTTTCATATAATTGAAAAATATAACAGAAATTTTAATCAAACCTTCGTAGTCAAAATCTCCACTACCGACAAATGACATTGATTTGCTGACAAATGCCAAGAGGACTAGCAGAAGAAACAATTTCATTTTTTAACTATTTCTTTGATTTTGATGGAAATTGATTTTATACTACTTTGATCTACCAGTGTGTGCTAATTGTATTGATTTGATCGTATTGTTATTTGAGTTCTTGTGATTTTTCAATAAAACATTTTTTATAGACATCGAATTTTATTTTCAGATAACTTTGCACACCTCAATTTCAATTCTTTTCAATTAACAATTTACAAACTAAAATCAATTAAAATTACAATTCGAAAATCATTAATAAACAATTTTTCACATTATTGATTTCAAATAATTATCATCTTAGATTTGTTTGAAATATGTGGAAATATAAATATTCAAGTGATTTAGTAAAACTAAATTCAGCGACAATTATTATCAAATAGAAAAAAAAACCGCCTATTTTAATGAAAAAAAAATATTGATAATCATTAAAAAACTTGGGCACTGTGACACAGGCCTGGATTTGGATTAAAAGAATCCTGAAAATGAATATTTTTTTGAATATATATTGGTTTAATTTAAAATTCTTTTAATAAAATAAGAATTGGAATGTAATTGTTAATTTAAAGTGCCATGTGCTGATAGCTTTGGAAGATAATTCACCAAGAAGCAAAACTTTTTTGAATGCTTCATGGCCTTCTCGAATTTTTATCAATATGAACGAAAGAATATCCTATGTATAAATACAAGTAATTCGATAAATAAAATATTTTAAAAAGTTTCTTGACCGTTATGATTTATATTGTTTAAAAACTTTTATCATTATATCGATAACGCAACCTCGCTACTTTGTCACTTTCGCTATTATACAACTTTTAATAGGTTCCGATAAAATTGAATACAACAAATTTAATGTGCCACTATTGTGTGACTGTTAAAAGTGAAACATGGAGTACTTCGTTGCTTAATGTTATTTGATTATCGTAAACGAAAAAATGCAATGCAGACCAGAAAGGAAAATTTATTAAGTGTATGGAGAAAATGCAATGAGTGACAGGCTGAAAATATCGACGGTTTGATTAAGAAAAACCCATATTATTCAACCCAATATTATTATTAGCCTCTTATTACTCACAAGATCTGGTACAACCAGGTTTTATTTATTTCAAATCTTACAGAATTCTCTTTGTGGAAAATTTTTCAGCTCTTTAGGGAATTGCCAAAAACACTTAAATGAGTTTATCCATCTAACACCAGGGAAATTCTGGAAGGATGGGTTTTTTACGTTACCTGACAGATGGCGAAAATTCGTTGATTTAAATGGTGCATATAAAGTTGAATAAATTTTTTATAATAATAATAAAACGGCATAAGCATAACAAAATTTTCATCAAATTGAATTTTTTTCCGCAATAAAATCTTAATATTAATAGTTTTCTTTTTGCGTTTAGAAAAAAAATCAATATTTTTTCCGACAAAAAAAATACAAATTTTATTATTTCCTTTTTGTAGCAGTCCATTGAGAACTTCAGTGCCTTTTATACTTTTATATGGACCAGTCTAAATTGTTCACTACAACAACTATTTTCACTATACTACTGGGGATTGGAGTCGCATTTGAAATATCGGAGAAATATCACTACCGCGCGTACTGATCGTAAGCATAGCAAAAAGATTACAAAGTGCAACAAGACTACCATTTTGGCGAATAATGAAGAAATAAACATTTCAAAGAGAGCTGTTCAAAGGGGATTGGTTGAGGCAGTTTAGTTTGGTCATCGTCCAGCTGTAAAGCCACACTTTATCAACGCTATGAAAAGAAAACGTTTTCAATGGGTCAAAACATACTAGAGCTGGATTAAAACAGATTAGAATAAAGTTATATTTTAGATAAAGTTTTAAAGGTACATGTTTTAAATTAATGTGAATTAAATTTGGTGAATGTATAAACACTTAATATTAAAAAAAACCCTGTATACACACACTATTTTTTATACAGGGTTTTTTTGTACAATAGTACCCAGTACAAAGAAATTCTTAATTTTCACCTGTTACCTCAACTGGAATCATGGTGCCCAGATGGACAAGAATCATTTTTCATGCATGATTCAGCTTCATGTCATAAAGCCCGATCAATTACAGAGTTCTTACGACAACAATTTTTTAAATTTTGCAATGGTCAGAAAATTCTCTTGATATGAACCCCATTGAAAACTCATGGGATGTGACTAAAATGGAATTAGAAAATTATCTGATAAAAAATAAGGAAGATCTTATATAGAAGTTGAAACAAGTTTGAAATCAATCAGAGAAATTAAAAAGCCTTTAATCGTGTATTAATAACATGACCGATCGTAATAAGGCTCTGATAGCTGCAAAGGGTGGTGTTACAAAATATTAACAATAGCCAATACATTTCTACTTTGTGACTTTTTATGATTTCATAGTCGTATAAACTTTTTTTACAATTGCTTACTAGTATTATTGAATTTCATATTATAGTGGCTTAATTTAAGCGTAAGCGTTCGTTCTGGTTCTATAAGCTCAAATTAGCGAATAATTGAGATGGCCACAATAATTTGTCAACGTATTTTATATAAAAGTCAACAAAAAGTCATTTTGATGAATAAAAATTGGAAAAAATCATAAAGGGGTTCTAGAAATGAGAGACGGATTTTGAATGTGAAATGATACCTCACGTGGCTTCTTAATCTACCATACTTCTTCTTTTTCTGTGAACGACACTTAGTGATAAACAGTTCAAATCCTTTATAAAGATTGAAAGTAGGCCATTGACTGTGAATGTATCAAAGAGGCAGATTTTGTCGATTGAGACTTAGTTAATTTCCTCTACACATTATTCATTTTTGTGAGAAGACAATTAATGTAGGAGAAAGACCATATTCCACCTCTTGTCTTTAATATCAATTAGTATAAAATTGAGGGATTTTATTCGAAATAGCTGCAGCATGTTGTTTTTGTTTTAAATGCCAAATTTAATCTCAACGTATATTATTGTTTAACGTAATATTAATTGTTTGCTTTTCTTTTGTAACTATATAGTGTATTATTTAAATTTAACAAAAGTGGTAACTATTAAGGTCGCCGCACGCACATAAAACACTTCGCTGATTAAAAAATTACTTTGTAAGTCTGCATTCTAAAAAAATAGGATAACATAAGAAATATTAAAGTGATAAATATTGAAATAACCTTGGCAAAAGACCTCCTGTGATATCGAAGTTCAACCAATGTACAGTTTAAATTATAAATATATCCTCATCTTATGAAATATTCATATATGATTTGCTAGTGTTTTTTGTCACTTTAAATGATGAAGAATTCGGACACTATATCAAAAAGATTAGAAAGAAAGTACAAATGGTCTTGAGAATCACTAGAGCAGTGGCCATTTATCAGTTAAAGTCTCGTTGATAGAACAATAGATTGAAGGTCATCAAAAATCTGGAAGAAAGTTTTTTTATATAAATTAGATAATTACAATTTGACTGGCGCTTACAAAAGGAGGATCTGAATCGCGAATTTCAACTCGCAAGACATAAGCAAAGGAACTTTGGAAAAAATGTGACCACTACCGACTTCCGATAGCAGAACGGTTACATTCCGATCAAATTTTCTATGATTTGGAAAGCAATAAGTCTTATTGAATTCACTTAGATAAAGACTTAAATAACGAACATGATTTTGTAATGGCTAAAATTCAAGGTTTCAGTTATAGTAATTTTGTCTTAATCATTGAACATGTTGGCTAAGTTACCGGATTAATGTTTGATAAGAGAGTAAAAGAAAGGAAAGTGAGCTCTCAAACTCGATTTTCGATAGTAAAATGGCTCTCGATGGTTTGAATGGGGAGTGGATTATCTTTTTTCCTCTTGAGTCACCTAAATCCCAATTTCAACGTCAGCCCTAACACGACATAAAAGCAGAAATTATCTCTCTGACATACTTGAACTAAATTGATAAGATAAAATTATGATAATATTTATTAACTTGAGCTAAGAATTATTAATTAAGGATAATTATTTATAATTTTATTTTGTTACTTCTAAAATAATATCAATAATTATAATAATAAAAATAATAAATAAATAAAAAATAATTAAAAAAATTAATAATAATAATAATAATATTTGTTAACTTGAACTAAGAATTATTAATTAAGAATAATTATTTATGATTTTATTTAGTTTCTTCTAAATAGTAATAATAATAAAAAATAATAAATAATAATATTGAATTGTAAAAAGGAAATATTATTTTTATATTGTAATATAAAAGTAATAATAATAATATTAATATTATTGAATAGCATTTCTGAATATTATTTTTCTCGATTTCAACTTAATATTTTATGATAATTAGTACACCAAAATCTGATAGTAGATTACTAAAGATTCCATAGAGTAAAATGGAATAATTGTATTTTTCAATTCACTTCACTGTAATTTCATCGTAAAAATCTTTTCAATAAAATATCTTATGACTATTTTTGAGTAAAATATTATGTTTACTGAAACTGAGATATTATAAATTCTTAAGTTTTATCAGGTTAACATTAATCAATATTTATTATAACCTTTTATAGAAAATACCGGTTATATAAAAGCCGAGGAAATAAACTTGTTGCCTGTCAACTTTATTTGAAAATATATATTTTATTTAATTCTTTATATATTTTTAGAAACTAAATAAAAGAAAGTTTTGTTTAAGTGAATAATCCATGAAAAATATTTTGAATTCAAGTATGGATCGATAATTGAAAGTTGATTTCATTCGATGTTATTATGTCACTAGAAATTCCCCTAAAGCTTCAATAAGGGAAGTCAAACGTCAAAGAAATGTAATTAATCACCCATGAACACGTTCTGCATTATCCTACCTTGTGAAGAAGTTTGAATATTTAATTAAATTAAACGGCTTTTATCAGCCAGTTAACAGACAGATCAATAATCTTGTATTCAAAACTGTAACAAAAAGAAAATTAATTGATACAAAAAAATATTTTTTTATAGTTAATTTCCATTTTGTTTTGTGTTTAATTTAATTGACAAAAGTTCATGTATTTTTGAGGTTTTCATGTTCTCATTTTGGTCTCTTCGGTTCAGCTTACCTCTACGATCGTTACAAATTTTTCATAAAATTTTATGAAATATTTCTGCATAATAATGACATCCAAAGTTTACTTTTAAGCTCATTTTTGTTGATATTATTCCAACGAAACTGTCAGAATTTATTTGCCTTTCCCAATTATTAATCAGATTAGAATTCAATTAAGTTTTTTCTTATATAAAGATGATTTATTTTTACATTCATAATGAGACGAAAACTGTTAAATATAAATAATTATTTTTCCGAAATATTTCAGCTCATTGAAAATAATTATTTTGGTGAAAACGAATTTAATGTCAACTGGTGTGGATAAAATGGTTAGGACGATTAATTCCTACCAATATTTTCTGAATCTGTAAATATTAGATTTATTAATGTCGTGTCACGAGAAGTTTTCGAATTTCATTCAACATTTTCTTCTGAATTCATTATTCTTTTTTTATTTATATTATATTGCTAGTTTGAATTTGGTGCGGTATATTTCTCAATATCAAATTCCAACCTTGACCCATAGGCACTCTTGAATAATGAAAATTAACAGTGAGATGAACTCAACAGACTGAGAATGTAGTAAACATTACTCAACAATAAATGGATAAAAAACAATATATAAACCATCATCGTGTTGAAGTTTTTTATTTTCTCTAATCTTATAACTTTGTTCAATGGAAACAGAACTTGAAAAAACACCTGAAAAATATATCCACAAAAATGTACTACAATATTATAAAACGAGATTTCAACAAAGCAATTAAGTAAAGACCATCGAAGTACTGGACTGTAGGTTTCGAAAAACTAGTGGAAACATGGGCAGAGGTCCTAAATAATTACGGAAATCATATTATCGATTGGCTTTTCACAATTATTTGTAAATGAAATATTTCTTATTGCCTATAAACATATATTTTTCAAAATCACGAAAAAGTATGTTACAATCGAATATTTGGAACATTACTTTAATAAAATTAACTATTGGAAAACAGCCTGTTTCGATAATTTAGTTTTATGATATCTCAAAAATATTATGGTCGTTCTTTTAGGTGTAGGAATTAATGGACATTTCTAAATTTTGTGTTGAATGAAAAAAAATTTCCAGAAATTGTTCTTATGGTTTGAGGATTAATTAAATCATTTCAAATTTGTATTTCAGAAAACTTGAAAACTATTGATTTAGCACCAATAATCTTTTTAAAATTAATTTTAAACCTAATTTTATTTATTAAAATTATTATTATTGAAGTTAAAATTTAGAAAAATTTTACAGTTGATTTTTTTTAAAAAGAAAAAAATTTTTCTGTGAAATAAACAGTATTTTCTAATCTGCTTTATCTTTGCTGAGTAAAACTGGTATCTTGGAATCACAAAAATAGAATATCAATGATTTTTTAGAATGAAGTTTTATAAGATTTTCTTACAATAAGAATTTCTTAGTTTTTAGAGAAACATCAAAAATTCATTATTCTTCTTTCCGATCATTTTAATTTGTCACTATAGCAACCAATATTAAACCTGACACTACATAATGTAATCGATTAACCTAAAAATAATTAATGTAATCAATAAAATCTGACACTAAACATAAAAATCTGAGATTAAGAAATCAAAAAGAAATTTTAATCAATAAATTTTTTATATACTAATAATTTTAATTTTTTACTAAACATTTCTTCCTTTCAATCTAAATTCAATTTAATATAATAATTGTAATCGTCTTTATATATTATTGAACCAGGACGAACGATAATCTTAATAATAGGTAGCATTGTTTCAGCTTTTCATCTGATAATACCTGATAGAATCCTATGGCTGAGTTCGTCGATGTGTCAATAATTAATAGTCCCAAAATCTGCTCTCTGGGTTCTCTGTCACCGTGAGATTTGACATTGTAATTAATTCCAATTCCATCCATTGTAGTGGATTTTTTCCTAAAAAAATTTGATTCTATCAATTATATGATATCTCAATCTTTTGAAGACTGGGGCTAAACAGGCCAGAAAAGGTGTGCCGCAAAAAAAAAAAATTTCAAAATTTCAAAATTTCCCTTTGTGATTGTAAGACGTCACATGTATTTATCGAGAGAAATATCAAAATCAACGCCACCAACTATCAGTAGATGATTCTTCTAGACGTTTTGAAACAATTGGCATTGGAACACTTTGATACAAATGGACTCATGCTTAAGCAAGACTGGGCGTCCGCACATTTGGCTAAATCAACAATTGAGGTCTGTCAAAAATTGTTTTCTTGATTTTGGGGCACCAAATTCACCAGATCGCAACCCAATGGATTTTTCTATCTGGTCAATCTATATCGAAAATATTTCAGGAATAGGATACAGTAACGTGAGTGCATTAAAATTGGTGTTGACACGAGCTTGGGACGAAATAACAGTACAACAATTTAAGAGCATCGTAGTAAACTCTCGAGATAGAATTAAGAAAGTTGATTGAAGTTGATGGTGCCAATTTTGAACATTTCTCATAATCATTTAGTTATTATTTTGTACATTGTCTTAATAAAAGTTTTGGTTCTAATAATTGATTAGTTTGTTGATTTATATGATGGTTTTAGTGTTCTGAAGTCTTTACAAAATTGCAATTATTTTTTGGCCACCATGTATATGACACTAATCTTGATTTTCCATGTTTTTTTTAGGGGTTTCCGAACTTGTGACCAGTAGTGTAAATAAGGTATTGACCGTTGACGGTACGGTATCCTTTCGTTAAATTTTCTTCAAAACCATTTTGTGAAGTTTCCAATTCTAATTTATTTATGGGAAATTACTCGTGTAAGTAATTAAGATAATTTTGTTTTAATACGTTTATCATTATTCATTGGTTCTCGTTATTCGTTTAGATGGAAAACAATGGTCGCCGTGATTTTTCATAGTTTAATTCACCATCTATCATCATTAAACATCCTCTAACATTTGTGTGGAAAAATAAAAGGAATTATATATGATTTACAGGAGCTCTCTAAACAGTAATTATCAGGGGAGAAATTAGTACTTAGGATTTATGGGAAAAGAGATTGATTATATTTTTTCAAGTGGGAAATATTCAGACAATTTGAGAAATCCAAATAGAAAGAATATGCCGAAAACATTACAATCAAAATATAAAAAGACTCTTTTCTATTAACCAGGAAAAGAAGAAATAAATTCAATTTCAATTCTCCATCATCCCGTATTTACCTTGCTGTGTATAAAATTTCGCTCAAAATCATTAATTAAAACAACGAAATATTTATAATATTCATATTAATTATACAAAGATAAATTTTGCCTGGTGAATCCAGTCTAATTATTAAATAACGTTATTAAAAAAAGAAAATGTTTATATTTATATTTTTAATTTTTTAATAATAAAAAATATTAAAGTTCAATTAAAACGTATTCTAACGATTAAAAATATAAATATTATTATTTTTTATATTTTTTATATTTATTTGTCTTATTATTCAATTTTTTATAAATAAAAATCTAAAAAGAAAATTAAAAAAAATTCAGAATTGATAATTTTTAAAAATGTAAATATTAAAATAAGAAAAAATATTTTAAAAAAATATTAAAAAAAATATTAAAAATATGTTAATAATATTTTTAAGTGAAATGAAGTCGGACGAGATTTTTCAAATAAAATAAAATAAATAATGAAAATTAAAATTTAAATAGTGCCTGAAAATGAGAAATAAATAAATAATTATTTTATTATTAATTAATATTAATAATAATATTATGATTATGATGATGATGATGATGAT
>JBBMKC010218821.1:0-12412 GCA_037834085.1 Bipalium vagum
TCCCAAGCACCAGAAAAAAGGCGGAGGAATTATGGTATGGGCCATGGTTCTCCTAAATGGTCTCTTATCCTACAAAAAATTAAATAGAGACTTCAAAAGTGCTGCATACCTTGACCTACTTAAGCGGACTGTTGTGCCAATTTGTAATTTGAATTATATGAATAACTTCTGGTTCCAACAGGATAATTCCAGAACTCATACAGCCACCATAGTTAAAGAATGGATGATTTTTGCGCAATTTCCAGTGTTATCATGGCCTGCTCGATCTCCAGACATGAACATAATGGAGAATGTCTGGAAAATCACGTCTCGAGATGATTTAATGGAAGAAAAACGGAAAGTGTTTCTGTTAATTAATACATCCAAAAGAGAAGTTTATAAGACTTTTAGAGGCCGTCTTGTCAAAGTGATTGTAAATAATGGTGATGTGATTAATAAATAGTTATGTGTCTTTCTTTTTTCTAGCTGTTGTCATTAATTATGCACTCCTGAAAAATACAATTTTTGAAATAAAAATCTAAAAATAAAAATTTTAATTTAGAAATGTTAAAAATTATTATTTGACATATTTTGCGAAAAAAAAATTTTTTTAAAAATTTTACATTGAGAAAAATTGACATTTTTACTGTTGTCAAAAAATTTGCACATCAGTATATTTGAATAATTTTGTATTCATTTAATAAAATGCGTATATTCGAAAAATAAATTCTTTTTAATCTAATTATCAGAGACTTTGTCTCAACACAGAAACAAATAAACTTGCTCAAATTATTAATAAAATAATTAAAATATAAATAATAAAAAATAAATATACAAATTTTTATATATAAATATAAAAAATAAAATATAAATAAATTATTAATAATATATTTGATCTGCACAGTAGCAGTACGACGTCCGATAAGAAATTAATGCTTATACAATTTGATAAAAAAATATATATTTGAAGGTAGTTTACTAGATTTTTTAGTTAGATAAAGGAATGATATTAAGATCAGTGCATAAAAATATCTTATAGATATTCAATTTAATATAGAAAAAGGAAAAGAAGTCAAAAGAGATAGAGATATATTTGGGGATTTCATTTTCAAATTATAAAATAATTCATTTCATGGAAAAGCATTAGAAAATGTTAGGAAAAAACAAAATATAGAAATAGTTAGTAATTATAAAAAATTTTAATTATGAGCTTCTAAATTAACATTTGAAAGGTCAAAATATTTACAGAAAATATAGTTGCATGTCACATGACAAAAATTAATATAAAATTTGATAAATTTAATTATGTAGGATTTTTTGTATCAGAATATTCTAAATTAATAATGCATGATTTTGTTCATAACTGTTTAGAAAAAGAATTATCTGGAAAATAAAAAATTCATTTTGGTTGTACTGATTTTTTATTTATTGAATTTATATTGAAATACAAATGAAACAATAAAAGAGATTGAAAGTAAACCATCAAATTATTTAGGAGATGAATTATTGTAATTTAAAGATGAGAAACCAAATGAGACATTTAAAGAATCCTATTTTATAAAATCTAAATCTTATGTTTATGAAGTATTAGATAATAAAACTAAAAAAATATTATTTGTTAAGAAAATGAGGTATAAATAAAAGAGTTAAACCGATTTAAATGATTATGAAAATTTGTAAAAGGAGAAATGATTAAGGAAACAAATCGTGGTTATATTATATATATTATATTAATTTATATCAACAAGATAAAATTGCACTAAGTTCCTTTCGTGATAAAAGAGTAATTGAAGAAAATAGAATAATTACTTATCCCCATGAACATCGAATTAAATGGATATATAAATTAGATGAAATTAATAAAATTCATCTTTGTTAAACTAAAATCAATTACACATTTTTATGATCTTTTTTTTAGAAAAGCTGACAGTCTACTACTAATATTTAAAAGTGTATGCCGAGGGGGTACAATTATTATAAGTGATCATTGGAAAGCTTATAGAAATACCTTTTATCATATCATCCTCTGTTATATTTCTATTTAAATTTATAATCTGATCAGATTCGATCTTTTTTGTAATGAATTCATTATGTCTAGTATTATTTATCGTAACATTATTTATCTTGATATTTATTTTTTTTAATTTATTTAACATATTTTGTAAATGATTCATTATATTATCTTTATTATTTATTACATATTCTATTATAGTAATATTTGGTGAAGAAATATCATGAACCGTTTTTTCATCTATTTTAAATTCAGAAGCACTGTCATCTTCATCCACTAAAGTATCATCCCCTTGGGATGCCAACGAAGTTGGATTGTCATTCATTAAATTAACATTATTTACTAAGGTACTTGAACTGAATTTAGATGAAATAAATATTTTTTTGATTTTTTATGAGTACCTAGTACTTGTGATGTTTTTAAATTTTGATTACAAATTTCACATTTATATTCACTCATTTTATTCATTATATTTTTATATAATTATAATAACAATTAATGAAAATAAATGTATTAAAAATAATTTTAGTGAAATAAATTTATTTATTTATATAATAAAAGGTTTTGTCGTACAAATATACAAAGTTTTATTAAATGTTATAAAAATTTAAAGATTACAACATTTTTTTTCATGCACATCACTAAAAGCTTTAATCAATTATTGTTATTTTGGCATCCTGGTTGTCAGATTTGTTGAGCTTGCTGTCGGCGATGTCGGGTATTGATGCTGATGTTGGATTGTTGGTTGGATTATTGGAATTGATGGTTGGATTGTTGGGTTTAATGGATGATCCCTTTACTTTCTAGAAATTTTACTGACAATTGCTTCCAAAATATCATCTTTGTTATTTGGTTCCGGCGAATTCAATATATCATCTTTATTGAATGATGAACACTGCATTTCCACATCTTCATTTTCTATACAATATTCACTTTTAAAATTTAAACATCATTTTTCTATATTTTCATCAATTCCAAAATTTCTTTTTATTAAATTATGAATTTCTTCAAATTTGTTTTTCATATTATTCATTTTCTAAATAAAGTCATTAATATATAAATAACATTAAATAAAATACTTTTTTAATATTTAAAGAAAATCTGCTTAGAGTTATAAGAAATGAATTTAAACAAGACTAAGATTTTTGTATTTTATATTTTATTTAGAATAATGATTTTTGCAACTCATTTGCATAAAATCTACCAATAATTTCTTTTCCATTTTTATCCATAATTTCATAAACCATTGGAGAAATAAAATAAATTTTATTTATAATAAATATTTCTTCAGTCCATTTTGCTGTATAACCTTTTTGAAATTTATTTTTATATTTAAAAATTCTTACTTTATCTCCTATATTAAATTAAGGTTTTTAATTAAAGGATTAATATTTTCTTCTTTCTCAATTTTTAATTTTTCCGGATTTTTACTTGCTTCATTAGGAGAAATTCCAATTGATGAATGAATTTTATTATTATAAAAATTAATTAAATTTGGTAATAAATGAAACCATCTTCTAATTCCTTGTTCTGTAAATTTTTTAAACATTAAATTTTTTAAAGTTTTATTAAATCTGTCAATAACAACTGCTTTTCCTTCATTTTCTGTTGAATAGATTTCTATTTCATTATCATCACAAAATTCTTTAAATGTTTTATTATAAAATTCTGTTCCTTTATCGACCCAAAGTTTTTTAGGAATTCTTTGATGTTTTCCAAATATTTCATCAAAAGCATCTGTCATCGAATTTCCGGTTTTATCTTTTAAAGGAACTGCAAAAGCAAATCTTGTATATAAATCAATTACGATTAAAATTATTTTGTAATCTCTTTCTCCTGGGACAAATGTTAAATCTGCAGACCAAATATATTCTTTATTAAAAACTTTAACTTTCAATAAATTTTTAGATCTTCTAAATTCTTTATGTAATTCTTTGGCTAATTGCTCTCTTTTATCTGGAGGAAGTTCTTTGGAATTTTCATATAGTTTTACTGTTGCCAAATTCTTTGCTTCTCCGGTTAAGTGAGCCTTTGGCTCTAGTATCTTTGGTACGCCTTGTCCAAACAATACCTTTCCTTTCCTAATTAATTTTACTAAACCTATTTCTAATTTTTCCCTTGGAGTAGGGTTTTCAATATTATTCATTTCATGTATCATTTCTATGTCTGCAACGTGACGATCTTTTAAATCTTTTGATATGTATTTTACATCATGTTTCATCGCAGCTTGATCAACGCTGTTTATTGGTATTGAATCTGGTTTATGAATTGGAGGAATGTTTAAATCACCTGTTTCATTAAAATTATTGATAATTCCATTAAAGTTTCCCAATCTTTTATCAATATTCAATGATCCAGTAAATCGGTGCACAGGATTTGTATTGTTAAAAGGGTTTAAAGATTTTAGATTTAATTCTGCTGGATATTTTCCTGTTGCAAATTTATTTTAAAATATATTATTTGTTATTGCTGATTGAATATCACCGCTTCTATGAGTCGTCGTGGACTCTGTCCAATCACCACCTCTATGAGATATTGAATCTCCACCTTGTCTAGAAAAAGATTTGGATATTTTTTATAAACATCTTCATGTAGTGAAATTAACTTCGTTACATTTTTTTCGTTATTTTTATTCATTGTTTTCTCATTTTATCGTTGATATCATTGTTTCTTCGTTTATTTTTTTCATGTTTTCTTGTATCTTCATGATGAGATTTATTTTTCTTAGAAACACTTTTATCACAAATTTCAAAATACCATTTTTTATAAAAATAAATAAATATAATGTAAAGGTATTTTGTTATTATGATATCTTGGTATTTTGATAATATCATACTTTGGTATGTCGTAATTTGGTAATTTGTTATTTTTGATTTTTCTACCGTGTGAGAGAATTTGATAGTCGAGGTTCAAGGTCTGATGTTACATACTACTATGTTATAAATGAGAATAAAATTTTAGAAGATTTTTTATCCCATTACAAAAATATTAAAATTTAAATATTCGAAAATAGATTCATCTTTAAAAATCTAATGTATTTTCATAGGAGGAATTTTTGAAATGGGAAATGCAATTATGACATCAATACCAACATTTGGAACTAGTCTTTTAATATATTTCCCTGTTGCAACATTGATTTTAGGAGCAATAGATTTGTTTTTTGGAGAAAAAATTAGTATAGGAATTACTTCTAAAGGAAAAAAGATATATAGAGAAATATGTGAAATAATTAATAATTAATTAATAAACTTTTTATATTTAAATTAAAAGCTTTAGAAGATAAAATATTATCTAATGATGAAGCTGAACAAGAAAAATTAATAATTACTGGATGTAAAGAAAATATTAAAAATATAAAATCAGGGAATATTATTAAAATTTTAAATAAAGAAATTAAAAGAGAATTGAAACAAGAGTTTAAAAAATATGTAGAGAAGATAGAAAATTTAAGTAAGTGAAATATTTTTAATTAAAAATGGCTGATAAAATCTTAATAAAGAATAGAAGATTTTAAAAGATTATTTTCTGGAAAAATAATTTTCGAAATAATCAATTAAATGAATCAAAAGCAGGAAGAGGATTAGTATAAGATTTAACAAATTTTCATAAACCAGTTACTGATGCCCTAATCTTTAAAAATGTAAAATCTAATAATGAGTTTCACGATGAACAACAAAGTGATTTAGCATTTCATGATGAAAATCCTTCAATAGATTTTAGTATAATACTTATTTCACCATCTATAACTTTGAATTTAACTACTTCTAATTTAACATCAACCATTACTCAATCAATTATAGGTAACACATTAATAGTAAATCAAATCCCATTTTTAATTATTAAAGAAAATGAAAAAGCATTTTTAAAATATTGTATCAAATTTTTCATGAAGTTTTCATCGGGTTTTATTTCGTTCAATATACAAAAAGACCTTAATATTTTTTTCAAATTTCATCAGACTTTGATAAAATATATCTAGATCTTTTTTACTCATTTTTTAATCATGATG
The DNA here is from genome assembly GCA_037834085.1 of Bipalium vagum. Lineage (NCBI taxonomy): Eukaryota > Metazoa > Platyhelminthes > Tricladida > Geoplanidae > Bipalium > Bipalium vagum. Next base: position 6,000 of record JBBMKC010218821.1, read on the forward strand.
AAACAATGAAATGTCTTTTTATATACGTTTTACACTTAGAAAAGTGTATTTTATATTTATCATAATGGTGGTGCGATAATAAACTTAATGTTAGAAGTTTTAAATTTTATGTTAAGTTATATTCTTGTGTAGTCATTTTTAAATAATAATTCAAAGTCGAAGCAATAATAATCTGTCATTAAATTCGATTAACCAAACAAACTTTTCAAACTTGGACCTCACCTTTTATTAAAATTAAATTATTTAATTTTTTAAAATTAACCAACATTTATTTAAAAATTTAAAAAACATGACATTATAATTTTCAAAAACTTAAATTAAAAACATTTAATAATTGTTAATTATGGCGTGAGGTCCTTATTTAAAAAAATTCAAATAAACTAATTCTTCGAATCACTCCTTATATGTTATAAGAAAAAAAAGAATTTATATAAAAATCGATTTTCATTAGTAATCTTTTTTTAATTTGTTCATGTATTATATTTTCAATAAAATCATAATTTTATGTCACTAATTTATGACAAATTTAGTAGATTTTAAAAATTTCCTAAAATATTTAAATAGTTACATAATAATCTATTTAGAATCGATAAACAAATATGACCCTGAGTGTATGAGAACGGAATTTTAACCTAATTTTTAAATTAAATTTTTTATGTTAAAAAACATTTTACGCAAAAAAATCTATAAAATTCTCAATAACATAAATATCGAAAAAAAATTAAAATATATTATTTCATCTAAAGTAAACATTTACCTCTTACTTAAATAACGAAATACAATTTTCAATTAATTTACAACTTATAGAACGAAATGAAATAGAAAATCTAACATAAAAGAGAGAATTAATAATCATTACATTAGTTTTACAGTGATTCTAAATTAGTTCTATTTTCCTTGAGAGCGTGGTTTAAGTATAAATTTTATATGAATCCCATAAAAAATGTCTTGTGTTTCCTAAAAAGAAATGTTTCAACAATCCCACAAAACCCTGCTGAAGACTTATGGATATTATTATTTAAAGTAAATAAACAATACTATTAATAGTGTGTACGAATAATTGTGTATGAAGTACTTAAGTCAAACAAAGCAAAACTATTGATTCATAAATATTCAACACAATAAAATTTTTGCAACAGATATGCGTTTCATTATCAACGATTTTTACGAAGTGGATAAGTATATGTCAACTGCTCATTTGTTCTGCATTATTTATTTGTGATTTAATAAATAATGCCAGGTTAATCTAATTTAAACATATATATTCACCTAATTGACTGATGTTATCCATCAAAATTGATAAACAACCTTAAATAAAATTTATGATTTCCCGTATAATTAAAATTTTTGAAATTGAATTTTCTAAAACATTTTAATAAACATTAACCGTTCCCCTAATTTACAAACTGCTGCATTCCAAATTTGATATGAAATACAAATTCAAATTAACTTTATTTTCAAGAAAATTCAAAAATGAGAATTTTAACTTAATACAGAAAAATGAAAACCAAACATTGATTTATTACAGTAAACACTACCTTTTCAAATAAAATCTTTTTATAAAATCAAAACAAATAATTATAAAGAAAATTGAACTGCACATTTTAATAGATTTTTTATTAATACATTTTGTGAGACTAAAAAGAAATTTTAAACTGTTTTAAAATTTCAAGGTTCTACTTATAAAATGCTTAAAATTATCATAATTAGACAAAGCTATAATTGATCCGCCGACTAAAAATCCAACGCCTCCACCACTTACTAATCGCTTCCACCCGCCTTGTGCAAGTATACCTTAATTGAGATATATTTTTAAAAAAATACACTGTAGTATTAATATTGATAATATTAAAAATTAGATAATTTTTTTAGAAAAACCTGTTGAACTGTATAACAATCCCGTGGTGGTTGTAGCCCCAATCGTTGTAAACATATCGTCCTTTGATCTTGCCTTATGAATAATTGCATCACAAATCGCATAGATTAATCCAACTGTCCCAAATCTTTGTGCTAATCCACCACCAGCTTTTGTTATGTGGTTAAGTATCTGTACCCTTTGAATTGATTTATTAGGCAATGTTTTAATATTCTGATCTGTTAGGCCTTTAATTGAACCATATAAACTTCCTATAAGTCCACCAGTAAAAACCATCCCACCAATCTCACAACATGATCTCTCAAAACGACTTCTTTCATCTGTACCATCAAGATGCAGATACTGCTCACTTGGGTTCTAAACATTACTTGAAGTATTATTAATTATGATAATCAACTAACTGTAACTAATACTGATGGATCGAAATTCAAAAAAGGTGAAATGAAAACTTGATTACCTAAAAGTTTTATTTTAATATTTCAATTTATCTCAAATATTTACTTGTCTCACTCATATATCTTTTTTTCTGTATCAATATTTATTCTTAAAAATTTAAACTTCGTGAAATTTTGAAAAGTAATAATAAAACAAAAAATACTAAATGATTTATCGGAAAAATAAATCTTTAATTTATAACAAAAAATACCTAATTGAACTTGAAAATATCAAGTAAAATTAAATAATGTACAACTTTATTATTTATAATACATATTAATAATTAATATACATTTCAAATAATCATTACATTACAATTTTATTAATTAATTTACATATTTTTTAATTAATAGTGTCATACAAAACGATAAAACACATATGGACTAGAAGATATATGTATAGAAGAAGATTAACTTTGTTATTAGTCATACAATAAACTTTTTACAGTTCACTATTAATATCTCAAATATAATAGAGTCGAGTCAAAATATTGCCTAATTCTTATCTTAATCTTTATAACAGTAAATTTGAAGAATATTATTTATCGTCATTTAATATTAGATAGAAAAAAAAATCATTTGATACATAAAAAATTGTAACATAAATCCAAAAGCTTCTTTTATTTAATAGAAATATCCAATAATTTTTCCACCAAGATGTTTTCTTCTTGCTTCGGTATGATCCATAATTCCAGCAGATGTTGTCATTACGATGAAACTGTTTTGAAAAATTAATAAAATTACAATGAAGATTAATATATAATTACCCAAATTGTCTTGATGGAAGTAAGTTACTAGTCCACTTTTCAATATTTTTAACTGTTGTATCAAATCGTGGGCTGATAACGGCACATTTATTGATTCTTCCATTAAGTTGAACAATAATTTTTCCAGATCTATGATCGTCTACAATTGTGAATTCTTTAATGTATCCTTTGGACTGCATAACTCGGAGAAATTTAACAATGACCTTGGAGCTAGGTCTGATTAAAACCTGTTGTTTACCACGTTTTTCGGCATTGTAAATGCTTTTTAAAGCATCTGCTAATACTGACATACGAACCATCTTAACAATAAAAATAAGATTTTTAAGTTAAAATTATATACTAACTTTTTAAATTGTAATTATTATGTTGATTATAAATTATTAAAACAAATTTTTAATAATGGAAAAAGATTATTAATTTAAAAAATAATTATTTTAAAAATTTTATGACATAAATTAAGATTTTTATATTCATATTCTTATAATTTTTTATAAAAAATCATTTTTTAATTTTAAACTACACTACTAAAAGTTTTATTGTAGGTCAGAAGTGATATTTCACTTGTTATTTTATAATATTTGGAAAATTTATGAATTTAAGATTTTAAAATTTAATTTATAAAATAAATCGATGTTTTAATAAAGTAATGAAAAGTCCATGATCCATCAAAAGTAATGATCCATCAATAAAATTATATATGCAAATTTTAAAATATTTTTCAACTGAACATTTTGTTACATACTTGTATGGATGAAAAAACCAATATAAAGAATAAGCCCAATTGGTTTCTTTTTTGCTTAAGGAAAAATAATAACACAATCGAAAAAATAATAATGCATATTTAAAATAAATTATTAAGGATTAAATTTAATTTATGTTGAATTAACTTTAGAGTTTCATTGGCAATTAATATTAATATTCTCAATTGCTTTTTTTCAATTACGATTGTGGATATTTGACTTATTATTTGATTTTGATATTAATATAGTTTTTTAACTGATTATATCATTTGTTCCACGTAATAGTAAAAATGAAAAAAGTTTTTTGAAAGATAGAGGAGATTACTTCCTAGACTAAAAAAAACATTAAAATAAGCAGAAACCCCTCTGAAATTTTTTTTGATAAGATATAGAAAATTAAATTGAAAAATAAAATATAGTTAACCCCATTCCGCGTATTAAAATTAGTTAGAATATATGAATATGATAATCTACTTACGTATATTCTTGACTGGTTGTTTAATACAATGAGTTTTGATAAATTAAATTCTAAATTCTTTCTCTTAAAAATCTTTCAGAATATATTTATTCTTATAAAAGCATATCTATATTTATATTCTTTGAAGTAAATATATTTTTTGACATTATTTCACCTTATTCTTATTAACGCCATCTCTCATGTTTATTAAATTATAGGTAACTATCAATTAATAATAATTTTAAAGGTTAACTGACAATTAGATTCATTTTTCACAAATTATATTGCTTATTTTTATTAGAATACTTATATTTGTTTAAAGCAGTGTTCTTCAAAAGAATGGGTCACCAGAAATTTCAAAGTTATATCAAAGTATTTATAAGAAAATATTCTTTATATATAAAATCTGATTTTAAATAATTTTTTCAAAAAAGGGAAAACGTGAATCATCTCTCATTTAAAGCTTAAGAAGAGTTTCCAGAACTTTCCTGTCATTTGAGCTGGAAATTAATATTTTCAAAAAATTTTTTTTGGTAGTTTAAAAACAGAATATCCACTAATATCGGAACTATCTATACTTTCCCTTATTTTTTGCCTGTATTTATTTGTGTGAAAAATTATTTTCGACATTGAGTTATAATAAGACAAAGTATCTATCGGTTTTCAAAGATCTGGAATTAGTATTGAGATTAGCCATCACCAAAATAGAACCAAGATTTTATGTTTTATGTCAGAATATGCAAATTGCTATTTTAATTTTTTAGTCTTAACAATATTTTTATTAAAAAATTAACTTTATTATTTTTATTTTAGTCCCTAGTTCTCGCGAAAAAATTTGAACTCGTAAAGTGAGTCGCTACACAAAAAGTGTGAAGACCACTGCATTTGTTTAATGTATTTGTTCATTCAAATTATGTTATTTACCTTTGATCAGATCAATACTGCTTTTATAATTATTTAAAATATTTTAAAGGTAAAATTTTTTAATATTTACTTTATTAACTTATTTTATTTTTTAACCCTTTTAATATTGTCGCCTTAAATTTTTCATATTCTTTTCAAGTTTAATTCTTTTTTAAAAAAACTTGTTTGTTATATTAAAAAATCGTTTTCATAAAACTTACACAACATTAATAAAAACAATCAAATACAATACAAACAATCAAATGTATTAATACCAAAATTGTCACCATATTATTATTATATTTACAATAAAAACAATCGTAAAAATTTTCATTATTTATCTTTTTCAAAACAATTGAATAATTAGTATATCAGTTTTTGCAAATTGGTAATTTGATTTAGATAAGATTTATATAGGCCCTTGATGCTAGAATTGGTACTGGAGGGATTATTATTTCTTATCTTCTTTTTCTCTTGAATTCCCACAGATCTTATTACTTAATTAATTAGTAATTTTTAGAATGCACTAAATTATTTTTCTTCAATTTTATGAATACCGAATGTTGAACACGGAATACCAACACAACCTTTCATTTCCCCACTACTATCATTCTTTTTTCAAATTTTAATTTTTTTAAAATTGATTTTTGATTTTTTCATTATTAATTTTTTCAATGTGTCAAATTTTTTATGTTTCTAATTTTTATTATTTTTTAAATTTTTATAAGTTTTTTAATCTTACAATTTCATGATTTATGATTGTAACACAACACCCATCAATCTATCATTTTATTTTTAAAAATCGATGAAAAATATTGTTGCGAAGTTTGTAATAAAAGTATTTCAAAATATAATAAGAGTAAAAATTCAAATACAAACGTACATTTTAAAAAAAGTATTAATAAAAATAATAATGAAAAAACAAAAGAAAAATATCAAAATTTCCATTCAAATCAATTCAGCTATTACAAATAATATTTTTTTAGAAAAATTTACAAAAGGAAAATATCTATTAGAATTACATTTAAAATTCTTAAACCCATTTAATTAAACATTCTACCTGATCAGAAAAAATAATAATAATAATATTATTATTGTTAGTAAAAATTAATCGGAGATACCGGGATTCGAACGAACAAAATTGTATTTTTACAACAAATCTTTACAAATAATTGAAAATAAATCAATTGCACATTTCTGTGAGCCTAGTATGGCATTTTTACAAAAGAAAAAATA
>JBBMKC010218832.1:0-12412 GCA_037834085.1 Bipalium vagum
ACTTTTGATTATGTAAATATTTCTTCGTTTTTCATAATAAATTCTACATGGCTAACACTTTTGAGCATGAGTATATATTGGATAAATTTACACCTAGCCTTACAAGGTAATAACTGCTTGTCAATTGTAATATTATCATGAGGAATATAAGCTTTTTGAGAGTTAGGTTAGAAACTAAACAAAACTTATCTGTTTACAAATTCTTTCTCCTTTTGAGATCAAATCGTAGGTTTTTCATTATATCTGAAAATTTTGTTGATTTTTTATAAAATTTGTCTAGATTAAAAATCTTTTTATTATTTTAAAAACAGGTATTAATTTGTACAATGGGAATTTTTTAAAAATTCACAAATATATATTAAATAAATTATTATGTATTATTTATATTTTCTTATATTCATTATAATTATTTATTAAAAAGATTAAGTGAAAAAAAAATAATTTAAAAAAATCAATAAACTTTTTGATTTTTCAATTAATTACTATTATTTTTCAGGAGGAAATGATATATATAATTTACTTTTTTCATTTAATTTTTCAGTACCATCACAATAATAACATTTGATGGAATGTTAATTGCAGGTCGAGCCTTGCTGTTGGATGACATACACTCTGCACAGGAATACACAGGATATCCTAACCGTCTTGGATAGAGTGGACATTGACTCCGATAAAATGAGCGAGGAGGATTTGTATAAAAAATTCGGATTGCTTGACAAATTTCAGGACAACGATATGACTCTTTGGCAGAGACATCAACCAAAGGTTTGGCAAACAATGGAAGAGCCTTATTCGTCTCAATTAGCTAAAGTTTGTTTATTATCATTTACGATTAGATCAGAACTATGATTACCTTTGGTTTCCGTTAGAATTCGTGTAATTATTTTTCAGGACTATTTCATAAAATATAAATGTTAATTGATCTGAATTTCTCACAGACTTTTTTCAGAAAATAATTAAATAACTTTTCAGAAAAAACTTGGTGACAAAAGGAAATGTTATATCAAAGGAAGTAGAGATACAAAGTGATTACTTGGTATATTATGATTTTTTGAAAGCTATTTTGGTGGTCTTTGGACTAATTTAAGGTAAATTCAAAAATTCATAAAATATATAAAACATAGTCCATTGTGCTCAATATTCTTCTGCCATATTTCTCCAAGCTGATTGATTCCTCTTTCTTTGGAAACGAAAAATTCTCCTCAAGCATTTTTGACCTCGTCATCTGAAGCAAAGAAGCTTTCGCGTAGAAAATATGCCATTGACCTAAATAGGTTGCAATTAGAAGGTGCTAGATCTGGACTGTAGGCTGGACTAGCGAAAGATCAAAATGTAGCTCTTCAAATTTTTGGCTCCATACCTTCGAAGTATGCGGTTGAAGTATCATGTTGAAGGAATACGTTTACGATTGACTAAGGAAGAATAACCGGATCTCAAAGTTTCAAGCATACGTACTAATTGCATTGAATAAAGTTCGGCATTGACGATTTGTCAACTTTGAGGAACCTCAAAGTGCATTATTCCTTCGTAATTCCACCAAATGCAAAGAAGAATCTTTTTTGCAAACTGTTCTCTTTTTGATACTGCAAGGGCTTGTTGATTTGAATCGAGCCACTGATTTTGCCTGTTATAGTTGAAAAAATAAATCCATTTTTCGTCGGAAGTGATGATTCGTTTAAAAACCGTTTATCACATGGATTGCGTAACAATTTTTGACAAATTTCGATCCTTCATTTTTGTTGCTCATAGGTTAATTCATGAGGAAATTCCTTGCATGTTAACTTTTTTCAGTCTATGCAAATGATCATGGACTTATGATTTGACCAAATATAGTTCTCCTGAAAGGCTTGGTTGACTTGTAATGGAATTTGCTTCAACAGCTTGATGTATGACCTTTTGATCAAGCGGTAACGGGCGTCCGGTGCGTGGTTGGTCATTGAGATCAAATTGGCCATTTTTAAATTTTTTTTTACCAGTTAAAAGCTGTAACACGCTTAACAGCGCCATCATCTTTTGCTTTGCAGATATTTCGGATCGCTTCTGTGACATTATGGCCTAAATGAAACTCGTACAGCAAAAAATCACGAATTACATAATTGTTAGTTATCATTTCTAATATGAAAAATCTAAAGGATTTAAATAAAAGTATAAAAACCAATACACCATTTGATTCTGTAAAACAAATCCTTTAATTTGATACTCATTAATAATTTGTTAATGCAACAATAAAAATTAGCAAAACAAAGTTTCCAATAAATAGTCCAAAGACTTTCCAAGCACCCTAATATTTCAATAACAAGAAAAAAATATAAATATTTTTCAATGTAAAAGTCTCATATTTCTAACAGTTATTTAATTTCATTTCATTCTCTTGAATAAGAAAATAATTAGTTTTTCATTTTAATGCTATTGCCCCTATTTTATACAATTAAGAAATCAACAATGCATTTGCTAAACGAAATCAATTTGTATTTTAATTTATATTTACATGTTCAACTTACTCTATAATTAATAAGTGAAAATATCTTTTTGATGTACGTTTTCCAAATGGCCAAGTATTTTTTGTCATTCTTGAATAAAAGAAAAAGGAAATATGAGGATTATTACAATAAATATGAGATATTCGCTAATAGAAATACCTTTCCAGACTTACTTTAGTGCAGTTTGTTTTCTTCAGATTCACTGTTAGAAAAATTGTCCAATAAAAATTTGAAGAAATTACAAAATATATATATTCGTATTTAAATAATATTTAAATTATACTATTTTTTTATAATTTTGGAGATATTTTTTTTATTTTATTAAATTATAATGTTATAGTTTTATTATAACTTGATAATTGATAATAAATGAACTTGTAAATATAATAATAATCAAACTGAATTTCATTTCGCCAAAAACTGGGAAGGTTGTTTTTAATATTTTGGCTTTTTATTGAAAAATTTATATAAAATGAACAAGCCAAAATTAATGCAAAATAAAATTTAAAATCTTCCCTGAATTTAAAGCTTAAATTTTTCTTCAAATTTAAATCAGAACCATCAACAAATTTAAGGGTAAGTTCGACTATCTTCAGTTTTTAACGGAAAACTGAACAGTTTTCATTTTTATGTACATTATGGTGAGTCATAATAACTTGCATTTTTATGACTTTAAAATGAAAAACCATAAGTAAGTCATGGAACATTTATTCATCAATATATAAACCAATGTGTTTTATTGTTTTAAACCATCACTATTACAATATGTTTTTGTTTCCAATGGTGTTTCAGAATGACTCTGATTTTGATGGGTGAGTAGCTCATTTTGAATGTAAATATCTAAATATTTCTGTCACAAGCAATTCGAATAAGTCACCCAACAGAAAAGAAAATGTTAAATCATAACATTTTAAATCAGGTTAATGTAATGTTATCACTCAGTGTGAACTGTTTCAATTGAAGGTCGTATGATAGAAAATATCAAAATATGTACAATATAATATACTAAAAAAGAAAAATATAGTGATAAAACGGAAGCCTGTAAAAGTATTTTAAAAATGATACCTGTAAAATAGTATATGATTTTTGTCGTAGAAAATGATTTTTCTTCCGAACTAGGCCTAATTGAATTCTTCTTTCTTAGTGGTTTTTTTGACGTAAAACAAATGTTTTTTTTCTCACAAAAAACGAATTAAACTTCTGATTTCGATTGCGGATTTATTTTATAAAGATTTAGTGAGATATCAAAATATAATTGTGAATTGAAATATAAATCAATTTGTTTGAATAATATTTAATTAATAGGGAAATCATTTAAATTTATGGAAAACATGTTAGTTAATAATAATTATTATTATTATTATTAATCTAATATGAAATATATATAATAAATTTATATTATTTGTTCAGATGCCTCTCAAATAATATTTATAAAAACTTTAAAATGATAATATTATTTTAACAATATAAAACCTATAATAGTAATAAAATTAAAGTTATATAAATAGTTTTTTGTTATTTTTTCTTAACCGTATATTTTGTTTTAGCATAATTATTAATTTAGAAATATTGATCTTTCTCAGACTTCTCTAGTTGCTTTTGTCATATTTGTTTAAGGCAAATTTTTATTTTAAAAATTTAATATATTTTATTTTTTAAAAATAAAAGATTTTAAAATATTTTAGTGCTGCCCTACTGCCCGATAAGAATTATAGATGTAAAACTAATGATTATACGATAATCGAATAATTTAATAATAAAAGAGATAGAGATAATAGAATAGATACGAGAGATCATTAAGGATTTCAAAAATTGATGAACAAGTCAATTAAATAAAATTAAAATTATTAATATACGTATATAATATAATTATATATAATTATTAATCATAAAATTGGTTTAGTATGAAGTAGGCCTATGATAAAGAAAGATTAATAATAATAGTAATGATAAAAAAGAATATTTTTAGTTTACAAAATTTTTAAAATATAATAATAATAATAATAATAATAATAATAATAATAATAATAATAATAATAATAATAATAATGTTTATGCCAAAATTAAGAAAAAATAAAATTATTAACTGTAAATTATTTATCATAAAATGCATAAGGAAAATCGTTATTATTTTAGAAAAATGCTTAAAATGTATTTAATAGATTTCTTTATCAAAGATGTTAACAGAATGCACGGATACAAAATACAGAATACAAATATACCACTGCATAGAAAGCGATTTCATATTTTTCTTGTAAGTATTTTCTAGTGACCAGATAAATGATAAACACTAAAAATCAATAGACTGATTTACATCTCAAAATTGTCTAAACTTTACGCAGGACATCGTTTCTTTAATAAATATTTATATATTTTTATAATATTTATTAAAAATAATAATTTTAAATAAATAATATTTTTTAATATAAAAAAAAATTATACTATATTTTTAAAATGAAACAGGTATAATATAGATTTAATAAATCAATAATTTAGTTATTACTATATTTTTTATTAAAAATATCACCATAAAAATATTCAAAATTTTTACAAAACTATTTAAAAATATTTACTTAACCATACCATAAAAAAACCCCAATTCTTTATTTCATAAAATAGGTAATCTTTGTTATTTGTTTATCTGTATTAAATTGATTTTAGAATTGATGGCTCTTTCATATGATCAAAAAATATTATTTCTCATCCATTATGAGAGGACCTTAATTAAAGTGGGAAAGGTCCAGCCTGAATATGATACAGTCGCGTATTTATGCCAGATATTTCATGTCAATAAGGATTATGGCGGCAATTTAAGAAAAACATTTTTTGAAAGAGGTACAGTGAAGCGAAATAGTAGATCTGGAAGAAGGAATTCGAAAGATTACTCTGAAAAACGATAACGAGTTGTCGAATCCATTCGCAAGCGGCGATCCAGTAGTATTGTTTGTTTGTCCGAGGAGACGAATATTCCTTGAACGAGTGTTTTCAGAATTATCAAGGCAGAAGGAATGAAACTTGTTCCCCGAAGAAACTGTCCTCTCTCAAATGATAATCAGACAATGAAGAGACTAAAATGATGTAGACAAAATCGCTGCAATAAATGGAATGACATAGATGAAAAGTGGTTCGAATTGTATCAGTTCTGTCGAGAACGATATCATGAAAACAGTCCGAGGAAAAAGCAGTCATTGCTTAGTAAAGGTAATCCACCAAGTATTATGATACTATCATCGCAAATGGTTTTAATGGGTTGATCGGTATCTGGAAAATAGAAAAGGATGTGGAGGCCCAACGTTTCAAAAATCATAACAAAGGTGATAAATACAAAGTTGATTGCACAATGACAGTCGATAATTTTTACAATTTGATAACTACTGAAATTATTCCAGCAATCTCTGAAAAAATGCAGTGGTGTCCGAATGTTACTATTCAAATGGACAATGCCCGTCCTCATTTGTTAAAGAAAAATTTTGAAAATTTCAATTACTTTGAAGAAAATTTGTTCCATGTATTACCGTCATAAATAGACCGGCGCTGTCTCCAGATTTAAATGTCAACGATATTGGCTTCTTCACTTCCCTCAAAAAGCGATGTCATAGAAATAATTGTAAAAATCTTAATGAGTTGTGGCTGTCATTACAACAGACATTTTGATCAACTACGCCTGAAACGTTGAAATCTTTTTTTTAAATGTAAATCTCGGATATTCCAAGATACTATTAGTCAGAAAGGATAAATGGTTGATGTACAACATTCGTCATTAATAACTTTGTAAATAATTTGTTTTATTCTTGTTATAATTTAAATATAATATAATACTCTTCGTATTAACAAATCGGGTTTTTATGGAAGGGAGTAAGTTTATCAATATTGGAATGTCTCGACACCTTCAAATCTCATTTAAAAGAGTCAAAGAAGATAACCAGAAATACAAATTGAATTACTTTCCAAGGAAGAGAATAAATTTTGAATTATTATGATGCAATCGTTTATTGTGTAATTTAGCCTGTGTATGTTGAACATTTTTTTATGTGAACAATTGTACAATTTTGGTCTCACGATATTCAAGTTAAACAGGTTCAACTGTATGTATTTATAAATTCTAATTTTTATTATTTTAAAAGTCCTCATTTTGATAATCTCTCATATATTTAATACCGTTACGATTTATTATTTCAAAAATGTCTTGAACAATCCTCAAGACTGAGCACTTAATAAAATTTTATAATATTTTATCACGATAATATTCATTGTGAATTAATTTCATTAAATGTTTAACATCTTTTTTAGGTCCTCGGATATTTTTCAGTATTTTTCATCCTTATATCACTTATAGCATTTTGCTTAAAATCAGTGCCAGGTTACAAAGTTGCCAATATAGTATCAGTAAACGTCTCTACAAACACGAGCGAATACATGGCAATAACAACGAGAGACGGAGTCGGACCCGAACCCCATCGAGCGTTTTTTTATATAGAATTTGTTTGCAATATCTATTTTTCTTTGGAACTAATCGTACGGTTGTTTGTGACACCCAACATTGTTGCCTTCTTTAAATCACCGATCAATTTCATAGATCTGCTAGCATTAATCAGTTTTTACTTTTATTTGATTTTGGTCTATTTGGACAATTCGTTGCGGTTTGATATTTATATAGAAACGTTTACCATTGTCAGACTATTTCGCATATTTAAACTGACAAGACACATATCAGGACTGAAGATCTTAATACTCACTTTCCAAGCCAGCATGAAAGAGCTTGTTCTTCTCATGTTTTTTCTTTTCGTCTTCATCGTTGTCTTTGCCGCATTTGTGTATTATGCTGAAAAATTGGATCCCAGCAATGATTCTCCATTTATGTCCATTATTGATGGGCTTTGGTGGGCTCTTATTACTATGACCACCGTTGGTTTTGGAGATTACGTTCCAAGAAGTCTACCTGGTAATCTATAGAAAATATTAATTTCATCAATATGTTCTAATTAACTAGGAATGGTAGTTGGTGCACTCTGTGCCGTCACTGGTGTATTGACTATATCATTACCAATTCCTGTTATTGTCAGTAACTTTTCCATGTTCTATTCTCACACTCAGGCTCGTTCTAAACTTCCCAAACAAAGACGTAGAGTTCTTCCGGTTGAAGCTGTTAGACCAAAAGGTAAAGGACCCCCAGCAATTGGACCAGCGAGGAAAAATAATCAAATAAATGACATTGAAGCAGTAAATAAGAGCACGGAAATAAATGAAACAAACAAGTCCAAAAGTTGGTTTTAAATTACATTTTATATAAACAATAAATAAAAAAGGTTTTGTTAATAGAATCTATTCCATGATCATGTTAAATAAATATTTAAGACTATTAATGACTAGCAAGTATCAGACACTTTGTTGACCTATAGTTCAATGGATGAAAATATAATTTAATAATTAAATTTAATAGGCGAAAATTAATAAGATATGATATTTCATTACCTCGAGTATGTTTATAAATAATATTTACATCAAGCTTAAGCTTGAAATCTATCCCTTTAAAAATAGGTTATATGATTACGTTTCTTGTCAGAAAAGAACAAGATATCCATACGCCCGATAGCTTTATGATTACCATATATCTCTTTCCATGCAAAAATAAAAATGAATCTTATTGACATTTTTCATTTTGCACTTTTTATTTCATCAATCAAGTTCGATGTAACTAATTTATCTTATCAATCTTTTGAACTCCTATAATTTTCTGATTAATGTGTGGTTACATACCTTCAACGAAATTCTGTAAAAAAATGTATGCATCATTCCAATTGATGTTGAAAAGTCTTCGTACTTTATTAAATTAAATTAGATTTGTTTCCGTAACTATTTTAAATAGCAATTCTAGAGCACTGAAATTTCAAGTTGTTTTCATTTGAAATATTGAGTTGGCAATTAAGTTCGTGCGCTTTTTAATATAAAAATTCTGTCTTTCAAAAGGCATCTTGATCTGTTTTTTGCGAGTAAGTTTCCAGAATTTAGTGGAAAGATGGCAGAAGGTCATTCTTAATAATGGTAAACATATCATTCATTAAAACTGTTTTTATCAATAAAAATTTATGGTTTTCATTTATTCTTAAAAAGCGCACGAACTTAGTTGCCAACCCAATAATATAATAATATTTGAAGTTGAGAGTTTTAAATCTAAAAACAATTTTTCTGCATTATTTTGCTTTTTTCTTACTGATTTGGTGAACCTTCCAATGACTGAGGATGAAAAATATTATATTATTTAAAATTTTATTCTAAATAATAATTAAGTAATTATAAAATAATATATGAAATAAAATAAATAAGTGGGTAACAAATATGGGTAATTGATATAATATTTGATATCTTAAGTTCTAATAATAAAAGTGTGAAAGTACTTAAAAGTTTATTAAATCTTTAAATATAATTTTTTGTATTTATTTTATATATAATTTTCTGTGTCATATTTTAGTTAATGGCTCCGGTTTCCCTAAAGGTCAGCGTCCTAGTATTCAGATGACTGGAAAAGGATTTCCAAAGTCACTTCAAAAAGTTGGAGAAATTCAAGAATAGCAATTGAAAAAGATGATTTCCAATAACATGAAATAATCAATACACTATTCTGATCCACCTTGAACTTAATTTTGCACCTCATTAGGTCGTCGTTTGTTGTTAATTAAAAAACATGATATGTCAGGCTCAATGGTACGCTCTATTCCTAATTTTGAAACTTTGGTGGCCACTAAAACCTTCATTCCATTAAATTCTGGATTTTATAATAATAGAATTTATTTTTTGAAATAAAATAGTGTGAGTTTCTTTATTTTTAATAAGATTTCATTTTTAATTAAAATTTTAATAATTAAATAACAATAAAAAGAATTAAATTTGTATAATTAAACTAATTTATAAAATAAACAATTACTTAAATGACTGCTCAGCATTAATTTTAACAGACAATGAAGTTGATAGTACAGAAATTTAATAATTAAGGACAATTAAATTCTAATTAATTAATTAAGTGTTAAATTTGCTAAGTGTCTCAAATATCACGGATTCTTAAAACAATTCCTATTAATTTTTAAAATTGTTATAATGAATTTGTCGATGTCCTTTGATTTAACAAATTATCTCAATGGCACTTAATTACGTTTTGTGTTAGCGAATTAATTAAGATTTTTCCGGATTGTGTGAAAAATAAATAATATAATTTTTCTTAAATTTGATATTAGTGATTCTTAATACTCCTATTTTACTTTTAATACGACTATGTTTATTTATTTATTATTGGATCATTTAAATATGTATTATGAATCTGATTTTAGGTGAATTAAGATACCTTATAAAACAGACACATATAAAATACTATTAAAAAATAAAATATTCCGTACATATGAAAAATTAGACAGATAAATTAGAATAAATGATAAAATAAAAAAAATAGAACTCATTAAGTTAAAGCTGAACAAAATATTTATTTATGAAAATGGTTGAACCTCTATATCACTGCAGGTCTTTTGGCAAGGTTAATTAATATTTATGAATTTAATATTTCTTATTTTATACAATTTTCTTAGAATCCAGACTTACAGAGTGATAGTTTAATTATGGAAGCCCAGCGACCTTAATAGCGACCACTTTCGTTAAATTTAAATAATATACTATTACAAAAGAAAAGCTCAAAATTAATATGAGATTAAATTAATCATTTAAAACAATAAAACATGCTGCAGCTTTATCGAATGAGATCCATAAAAATAATTGAGTAGTTGAAATGTCCTTTCTCTTTATTTAAAACTTAGACAAATTAATAAATTATTTTTAATCATTTATTTTAATTATAAGACTAATATGTTTATTTTAAAAATCGTTTCCAAAATATTTCAATATTTATTAAACTTTTAATTTACGATCATGTTTAAGTCATTACTTTAAAATTTATAAAAAAAATTTTTTTTTAATTTGAATTTAATCCTTACGTGGATAACTCAATTTCTTAAATAAAAGATATGCTTACAGATCATTTATTTATACATTTTAATGAATATTTTTTGGAATTCTTCAAATATTTGGTTATACAAAGTTTGAAAAAAGTTTCCCCTTTAAAGAATAAGAGAACGCTTATTTTGGCAATTAAGTAATTATCGAATTTTATAAATTAAAAAACGATTATTTTAAGATGAAAATTTTACGTTGTTAATTATTATTTTTTTTCAAGTGACTGATATAAAAAAATGGACAAAAAAATTAGCTACTCATTATAAATTTGAAAAAGTTTGATATATATTAAAGTTAAATAAATATCAAAACTATAATATATAGCTAAAGTGCATGTTACAAACTATGTTTGCTCTTAATATGTGAATAGAGAATATACTCTTTTGTAATATATTTGACATTTTAACCATTCAAAAATATTAGAAACTTTTCATGAACATTTTGTTTTTGTATTTTAACTTGTTACATATACAGGGTGTCTCAAAAAAATTTATGCACATTTTATTGATAGTGTGAACTAACCTCGGTGTGTAGCATTTCATTTAATATGGCAGCACTTCAAAGTTTGGTGAACAGAATCTTTTGAGTGTTCTAGCTCAAAACTTGCTTTTCTTACAGATGTTTGTGGGCTTCGGTTAAACAATTTCAGTATTCTTTCTTCCTTTTTGGTATTTTTCGATATCCTCCGCCTCCCAGAACGGTTCTTGTTGACATTATTAATAGTTCTATCTTTTTTGAATTTATCACTTATGCGACTGTTTCTCAGTCTTGTTTGAGAATCTATCTGAAATTCTTTCTTGAACAGGCTCTATACCTCTTTTATGTTTTCAAACTTGAAGTAATTTTTGATAATAAAGTGGTTGTAAAGAGGTGACGTTTTATAGAGGTTTTTTTGTTAAAATCTATTTATATATTTTTAAAAGTAATACTTAATGACGTTATATAGAGTTGACGTCATATAGAGGTGACTTTATAAAGAGGTTCGACTGTATAGAAAAAATCTAATAGATATTTGTAATTAACCAGTTACCAAACGAATGCTCATGAACATTAATTATTAATATGAATCTTGTTATTATTAATAATAATTTTTAAAAACATTACTCTAAATACATTGCATTATTTTTATTTTACAATTCATAAAATGGCATTATTGCAAATAATCCCATTTTATGCATCCTAATGTTATTACTTCCCCTATTCTGAAAATGACTTTTCCATTAAGTACAACAGAAAACTCAAGCTTAATTGTTATATTCTCCTTGAATTTCATTGGACAATATTTTTCCAAAAAAAATAATTTTTAAATGATTTGATTTGTTGTTCCAAACATTGCCTAGCAACTTTTTATTGACTTTTTGAAGTGGCAAGGGAATTTAAATAATATTGATACCCAACGGATTGGAGTATAGTGGATTGAAAGGCATGAGAATGCTCTGAAAAAAGGAAATGTTTAATTGCAGAATCCAATTAGCGATGTAGCTTTAGCACGAATTCTTAGTTATAAATAAAGATTCTATTTTTGCTTGTTTCGCTCTAGTCGAAATTGTTGAATAATTATTTAAAATAAAAACTATGGTCGGATTTGTTTTGTATTTGATGTAATTAATCTTATTTCTCAACTTAGAACTTCATAATTATTTCTTTTAAGTAATAATGTAATTGATGAATAGAGGGCTAATTAATTTACATTGATTGACTTTTGTCGTTTGAAAAGGACAAAAGGAAAAAATTTGTTAAAACTGTGAGTCTTAGTAAATAAGGATCAGTTCTGCAATGTCTATTAAAATTATTCTATCAAGACTTGCAAAAACTGAGAATAATTATGTAATTTCATTAAAAATTCAGGAATCTCGGTACATCTTTATATTATTATTATTATTATTATTATTATTATTATTATTATTATTATTATTATTATTATTATTATTATTATT
>JBBMKC010218843.1:0-12410 GCA_037834085.1 Bipalium vagum
AAATATTAATTTATTTAAACAAAAACTACTTAGTATTTAATATGTTAAAAGTAGTAAAGCTTCTTTTGGAAGACCCTATATAATAAAAATATTATTTATTATTACTTATTATAAAACCTGTTTATCTCTACGACTGAAACATTTTGAAAATATATTTTATACTTTCAACCTCTTTGATAATTAAAACAAAATAGGTGAATACCGACAGTAAAATATTTTCCAGTATGAAATAAAAATATTATTTTAATTAATTTATTTCCTTAAACTAATCTGTTAATTTAAACATTAATCCTACTCCAAAAAGAAAAAAAGCCTCTAAAGCTGAAAATGTTTTCTAAGGAGAAGCCAAATTGATTATCTTAGTTTGCCGAATTCGACAAGTCCCAGATAAATGAAGTTAGGGATAAATTATCAATGAATAGAAAATGAAAGGAGTTCATGAAAATCACTTGAAACTTTTAAGAACTTAATCAATACTTATCCAGAAATCTCATACAAAAGTGTTTTACATTTCATACAAATCGATGCTTTAATCCCTGCTAAATGGATGATGATGATGATATTTAGTAAATGCCAGTCGGCATACTTGATCAAGAATAAATCATTAGTTTTACTGTCATTTAAGATTTGTTCTTTTACGTGGTGTGGATAAAAAATTCTTAAACTCGTACATAAATAAAAACGCGCCACTGAAACGAAACTTTTATTTAGGATAAGTAAAGTACATAGATAAATAAACATAATCACTTTTCTATATTTCTTCTACTTCCAGACATTTTGTCTATCGATTTACCATAGAAAAGAGACCATTTTCGAAGAAAGTAGTAGGCTTTTCATTTAAGAAATCTTGAACTATTCGTAAGAGATCATCTTTAGACTCAATTTTTGACCTCACAGATGCTTCTTTAAGTGGTGAAACAAGAAAAAAATCACTGGGAGCCAAATAAGAATGTCAAACCAGCACAAAGCCTTTCCCCGTATGACATCCACAGTTTGGTTAGCTGTATGAACTAGAGCATCATTATTCATGAAGAGAAATAGGTCCTGATTCTTTGGCTTCCGTCGCAGTTTTCACCGATCACGTATATTAGACTCTGTGGTATTTATTAAGATTTCCAAATCTTCATTATATTAAACGATTTAAAGGGGCTTGAACTAAGTGGTTTTTAAATCTTAGGATTCCTATTATTTAGGATTTCTAAAATTCTTAAATATTTTAATTTACAACAGTCGGTAAAATTAATGTCAATGGAACTTTAACTGATTTTGAAATCAATAATAATAATCTTATACTTTTCTGTATTTTATTTTGTGTAATTCTTTTTTTTATTATTTTTTCATATTTTTAGCTCAATGATAATCACTCACTTTTGTTTATTACAACTCACGAAACCCCGAATAGTTTAACAGAACGATAAAATTGAAGAACATTATATGACATTTCAACTTTCTCACTTTTTCAACAACGGAAAAAAAACAATTCTGTAAAGAAAGATTATGTTCCAGAGTTCTAATGAAGCGATCAAATAGGAAATATGGTTTATTTATATTTCCAATATATTTATTAATAATATCCTTTTAAAGTCATCCGTAAAGAAAGTTCCGTACTATTTCTGTATTTAAACCGTTTCCGATGAACAAATGAAATATCATAAATAATAAAAACTTATTTTAAAAATAACTTCAACCTACACAGTTTACAAAAAATTTCCAAAAATTTATTTCCTTTTTTACATATTTTGTATTATATGTTAAAAAATCAATAATCAATTGACATAAAACTGGACATAATTAAGTCACACACCAAACACGTCTCCAAAATAAGCAAAGATCGTAAAAATACGTTAATTTCAGTCATAAAAGCTAGGCACATAATTTATTGGATTGTTCAAAAAGCCACTATATATCAATATTTACAATTGATTGTTTATTTACATTAAAAATTAAAATGTAAGTACAATTTGACCTTCATTTTTTTAACTTATCATGTTTTCATAGGGTTTCAAAAATGGAGAACTTTGACGAACATGTGCGGAATATTGTATTTTTTTTCAAAAAAGGAAAAAATGCCACTAATACAAGAAAGAAAATAGTGAAAGTGTATGGCGAAGATGTCATTAAAGAAAGACAATGCCAGAAGTGGTTCACGCGTTTCCGTGAAGAAAATTTTTCCTTCAAAGATGCTCATCGTTCTGGGAGACCTGTTACGGTTGAAATCGACACAATTACGGATTTCGTGAAAGTAAATAGACACTCGACGGTCAGAGAAATTGCGAGTGCTCTAAATATGTCCGTTGGAAGCGTTTACGGTTAATTAAAGTCCACTGGTTTCATCCAAAAATTCACAAAATCAATTGAATTGACATTTGCGATCAACTCATGAAACGCGAAGAAATCGACCAATTTCTCAAGCGCATCATTACGGGCGACAAAAAGTGGATCGTCTACAATGATGTCAACAGTAAAAGAAGCTGGTCTAAAAAAGATGAAGCGCTGGAGAGACAAGCAAAAGCAGATATTCACCAGAAAAAGGTTTTGCTTTCAATCTGGTGGGATTGGAAGGGACCTGTTTACTACGAGCTACTCCCGAAGAATAAAACTATAAATTCTGAAATCTACTGAGAGCAGCTGTAGAGATTGAGCGATTCTATCCAACAGAAACGTCCTGAGCTGGTCAATCGAAAGGGATGGTCTTCCACCACGATAACGCAAGGCCACATATCAATTTGATCACTCGCCAAAAATTGCTCGACTTTGGGTGGGATGTTTTGCCACAACCACCCTATAGTCCAGACCTTGCCCCTTCCGATTTCCATCTGTTTCGCTCCTTGCAAAACTCATTGAATGGTATAGCGTTTAGCAATGAGGGCCTTATCAAAGAGCACTTTGAGAGGTTCTTTGCAGAGAAAAACGCAGACTTCTATCTGCGAGGAATAATGAAGCTGCCACAGAGATGGCAGAAGGTAATTGATCAAAACTGGGAATACATAATAGATTAATATTGTTTTTGTTATATTAAATAAATGTGTTTAAACTGTGCAATAAAAATGCAATGACTTTTTGAACAACCCAATAGTTCGATTACAATATAGTACGCCATAAATATCTTTCAAAAGATCCAACTGTGAATAGAGAATAGTAAACAAACTTTTAAAGGTGTTTTTGATGATATACGCCTGAAAGGATTGTATTAGCCCTGCCTTATTTCAAACTTTCCTAGAAAATTTAAATCATAATTAATGTTTGGAAATGATGTTCAGAATTGGGTTTTGATACTTGGAAATTGGTGCTATCAAAAGTCATGTCAAAATATTTATTTATGTGGGTGAAACGCTTCTGGCAATCAAATGGAGAATTAAAGCATTTCATAGCCATAATTTAAGCATTCAAACTTATTCATAATAAATTCAAAGAGAAAAAAAATTTCTTGAACATTTTCATGTAACCTGTATTAAAATCACGAATTATGTTTTCTTAATAGATATTTTGCAATGCATTCAAAAGAGGGAAAAATAATATTCTGTTCAAAATAAGTTTTTTTAAATTATTTTTTATAGCTTTTACACTGAATATACTATAATAATTTTTTTTTATCAGTCGTAGTCATAGAATAATAAATCAATTTCATACACCCATGTATATGTGGCCTGAAGTCTTTAGACTAAAAATGATTGAATATGGCAATATACACACTTATCAATCAAAATATTTTCCTGATAATGCAGTATAATTAGTCCAGTGTAATAAGACATTTAAAGACATGTTCCAGGGTAGCTTTGAGTTCCATAATCGAATTGCTCTTCACATGATCTTTTCAGTGGTAAGTTCATTTTTAAAAAGAGAAAGAAGTCATAAGGGTTATATCAGAACTGTATGGAGTTTGTTGAAGATATTTTTTTGTTTTTAACGAAAACTGACGCACAACTGTCATATTATGTATTGGCCAAGATGACATTAATATGTATCATGGTGTAAAAATAAGAAATTTCATATCCAATACATAAAAAATTTTATGGAAATATCTTTCATAATATCTATTTTTGAAAATCGCAGAATAGTTAGCATATTGAATGACTAAAACATTTTTGTAAACACACTTCTGGGCAGATTATGCCTAAGTTTTTCTCGGTACTTGAGAACAGTTCAACTTCTTTATATATTACTGAAAGATAAATATATATAATGCTTTGGAATTAAATAAAAATTCCTGTTACTTTTCTAACAGAATCTATTTTGTGCTTGATTGAATAAAAAAGCAACATATGACGGTCAATTTAGCTCAATTTAGTTGAAATAATTTGCATTTATTTAATTAAAACTAAAATTTAGTTTAAATCTTTTTTATTATTAAATTAATAAATCCATTTATTGACTGAGATAAAGAATATTAAATTAACTATTTCCAATAAAATCAATACAGTAAAAATAAAATAAAATGTTAATATTGTCAATTATTTTTAAAGAGGATTTATACTTATGATTGCTCAATGACAGAAAGGAGTAGCAAAAATAATCTATAATGGTGAAAATTTAAATTGAAATTAATTTATTCAAAATTTCTGTCTTGTACCTCCACAACAAAATAAAATATTTTATATTTAATAACAAACCTATACATACCAAAATCATATTTTAGGACTTTAATTTCGACTTCATATCACATCTTTATAATAATTCATCATACTATTTTCGGCTTTGAAGTTCCAACTCTGTTAACAATTTTAAAGATAAATTAATAATAAGTAAATATCTAATAATAATAATAATAATAATAATAATAATAATAATAAAAATAAAAATAAAATTAATAATATTAATAATAATAATATTAACATTAATTAATAATATTAGTGATGATAATAATAATAAATAATAATAATTACTAATAATAATTAATAATAATAATAATAATATTAACATTAATTAATAATATTAATGATGATAATAATAATAAATAATAATAATTAATAATAATAATTAATAATAATAATAATAATAATTAATAATAATAATTAATAATAATAATTAATAATAATAATTAATAGTAATAATTAATAATAATAATTTTATTATTTTTTTCAAATGTTTTTACATTCTATATCCATGAAATATTGTTTTCATAAGACTTAAGTTTGTGTACTGCATGGTTTTTCTTATTAAGGTGATCTAGGCAAAGATGGAAAAATGTTAACGTTTTATTTTATAGCTAAAATGGTTTAACGACCAAATTATTTATTACAAATGTTTTATTTAAAATATCTATTGTTGAATAGAAATAAAACATTCTTCATCCAGGAGGCTAAACAATTCTTTCTATTATAATGACCACAATAATTTAATTTTAATTACAACAATAGCAGCCGTTAATATTAGCCCAAAGGAAGTCTCGAACAGTTATTTTTTTATATTTCCTTTATAACGTTATTGAATTTGACATTAATTAATCTGGTACAATGCTGAGTTTTCAATAAGATATTTTCCTGGAATATTTTCATTAACATTCATTAATATATCTCAAGGAGACCCACAAGTTAATACATCGTACTAAGATGCGAGCAGTGTTTAGTACGGGCTATCTGAATATGAAAAGTGAGTCGTACTTCCATTCAGCAATTATCAGTGAAACCGAATGGTTTGCCAATTTTAAAGGATATCTCCATGTACTATTAAATCAGTATCCCCAACAACTGGGACTGGGATAGAAATATTTATGAGGAAATCAATGATATTCATTTGCCTGTAATTATATTCTATTGACTAAAACAGGTCTCAGGAATTATACAATGCCCTATAACTTTCAAGTTGACTTTTGTCATTATTATTTGAGTTTATAATTATGAGTTCTTGCAAATGTGTCATTCTCATTATTGATTAAATGGAAAATTAATTATTTTTTTTAATTAATAATTTTTATTGCTTATAGAAATTTATTATTTCAATCAGAATTGATTGGACCCTATTACTCTTTGATTGTGATGTAAGTAATTTTATATTTAAATGTTACTCAATATTTCACTTCATTTTTTAATAATTTCTTTTTTAAGCTAATATTTTATATTTTTTAATTTTCATAGCGATGAGGCAAAATTAATGAAAATTTTCTGATGATATAACACCTCTTAAAACGGTTGAGATTTCATTTCTACGTTAGTAATAGAAAGATAAAGTGAAAGTATAGAATAAAAAATATCAACATTTAATGGGAATAAAATGATTTTATTTCATGCAGAAATATTGACAAAATCGATCTAAATTGTAAAAAAAATTAAATCAACTATATTTTCTATTAAATAATTTTGATTAAAAAAATTTTTTTGATAATAATAATTAAATAATTAAATTTTTTTTGCAATTTTATTGGTTATTCCATTAGGTTTTGAATTAAAATAAAATATTGAGACTTAAATTTTAAAAATTGTTAAAGATATTTAAAATTATTTTTTTATATTTCTTTCTCAAAATGTCTTAGTTTTCAAAGACCATTGATTTTCTAATTGATCTTAAATTATGTTTTGATTTTTGATAATATCTGGTTTATTTAAACAAAATGAAAAAAATTTTAGTTGAGAAAGAAAAACAAAATATATAGTCTTCCATATTTTAAAAGAATTTAATTTTAATATTATTTTGGTATATATAAGCCGGATAGCTATAGTCACGAGTTGTCATTTTTAATAATAATAATAAGATAAGATCAAAGCAGTATAATCTATTTTAGTAAATCAGATTATTTAAACAAACTTCAAAAATGTATCTCACGTTTTTTTAAAATTTAATTATTTACTTTACAAAAATTTGACAACATTTATTGTGCTATTTTTATTTACAGTTTATACATTAATTTTTTAACTAAAAGTATCAATAATCATTAAAGACTGTAACTTATAAAAATTTAAATAATTTTTATAACTTTAAATTATAAACATTTAATAAGCGTTAATTTAGGTGTGAGGTCATTATTTAAAATAATTAATCCAAACGAATTGATCGAATCACTCCGCATATCCCCTCTTTCAAGAAGTTTTTAAGCTTTTCAGCATTCCTCTCCATTTTTTTCTCATCCACATGTTCTAACAAATAACTTCTTTTCGTATATCTTCCTTCGGATTCGATATGAGCCTTCGTATTTTGATGATCATTGTTCCTTGTCTCCACTTTGACCAAGACGTCGTCACCTATTGAAAATTTCCTTTTCGTGTTTTATGACACTTCCATCCGATCCACCTCCACCTTTCTCAGCATCTACGCCTTCCAAAAACTATCTCTGCCAGTCTCCCTCTGATCGTCTTCTGCTTTGTTGCATTCAATGAAAATTCGACCTCTTGCAATATTTCCTCTAAATCCTTTCTTTCTTTCTCTGCTCTAGCTGCATTCAGTATCTCCATAATTGTTCTAAATTGCCGTTCGATCTCGACATTGGTGTTGTGATGGTATGGGCTTGATAACCTAAGCTCAGCATTTATACTATTCGCGAACTCTTCCATCTTCCTGAACTCAAATGTCTTTACACAATCCACATTGATAGTCTTCATAAACATTGATAAACTTCCCGTCAATATTAAACATATATAAATCTCTCTATCATTTCCGTCAGTTTTGGTGTGCCCGGAGTTTCCTTTAACTAATCTAAATCCGAATACCTTCTGGAGATTTATTTCAGGTTTTGTTTTCTTGAAAACTGCTTCATAGATAAGGCTTTATTAAAGATCCTTAAGCAAAAAATATCTGGAATTAATTCCTTTTAAAAAGATTAGAAATTTTATAAAAGGAAAATCACGAAATTGCCTAAAAGATGACATCAATTTTCTGAGGCAAATGATAAATATACACATTATAAAATTGAGATTTCTTTTGAGTTTATAAATTGATTTATATTTTACAATAACAAACCGAAGAGTTTCCGGGCAGCCCAATATTTACAATTCAGTGAATATTTTGGTCTGTAGACGTGAAGCAAATCATGAAGAAATGGTAAATATTTCCATTATAATTCCTTAATGAGGACAAAACAATTACCTTACATTGCTTCAACAACTTCAATATTCATTTTCACGGAGATAATGTATCATCAATTTTCCGAACTGATTTCAATTCATTTATTTTCTTACGAATTCAAGACTTGACAATGTTGTTTCAGAAAGAATAAATCAACAAAGAACAGAAAGACGATTATAAATCAAAAAGAATAATGAAGAAAATTAAGCTTCGATTAAAAGTGAGAATTAAAACAAAAATAATAATAAGATCAATCAAAGTACGAACATTTGCAAGTTTGTCCCTTTTAAAAGCCACGTAAAAGTTGAGCATTATTTTTGCGGGGCTCAATGAATTATTTTAAGTATTTTTGTGAGAATATTGCAAAATTGGTTAATATATTTTCTCTGTTTATCTTTGTTCAGGTGAAGGAGAAAATATCAATTAACAGACTTCATTAAAAATACAATAGTTAATTTTATGAATTCCTTAAAAGAAAAAGGAAATTTAGAAACGTAAAAAGAACCCTCCGAGACAAAATTAATTAAAGACAAATAATTAATGTCTTCCTTACATTTGAGGAAATCGTGCGATTCAATCATGAGTATAATTGGTATAACAAACTCGAATGGGATAAGTAATAATGTAAAAAAGAACAAAATCAATTTTATAATTAATCATAATAATCAATTTATTAATTGTCAATTACGAATACCATAAATTCTCAAATCGATTAAAAATTAATTTGCAATAATCAAAAACGTTAGACTTCATTAAAATATCCTTCTAAGGAAATTGTGAAAATATAAATAACTCGGTAACGCGGATCTTGAAATATTGTATAAAACAATATTAATAATAATATAATATAATAATAATAATAAGTGAAAATATTATATGATAATCAATTAAGATTGTTTTCAATCAGGGATTTATAGAATGAATATCATATTAAAAATAACGGGAATATTGATCTTGATTTTTCTGAGGATAAAATTCAAACTTTGTTTATGATTTTTTTATAAATTCACAGAAATTCTAATAACATTAATATTATAGGCTGTATATAGATCCTCGTCACCGGTACTATGGTTCATAAAAATAGTAAAACCAAGTAATAAATAGAAAATAAATAACATAATCTAACATGTTGACAGCAGATATAAATGATAAAAAATATAAACAAATGTATCAGAAAAATCTGACACATTTTGATAAAATTTTTAACCAGTTACCATTATTATTGATATACAAGTATTACTGCGTCGTTTGCTAATTGAGCATTTAATTTCTGAACAAAGAAACTTCTGCACTTTGTGTTGTTTTTTATCTGAAGTACTGTTTAAGTGTTACCTACGTATTTATGTTACAATTGTTTACAAAAGTTTATATAACATTTTATATTTTGACCTTCAGTTGACTAAATTTATTTTTAAAAACTTTATTTGATTTAAACTTCACTTTTTATATTCAATTTGAAGAAAAATGATATCGATTTCCATAAAATGGTTGTGGAGATTTCATTATAGTTTACTTGTAAAAACTTTTCAAACTCAAAATCTGATATTTTTTATGTAAATTTAAAGAAACATTTGGAACTATAATAATATTGGAAGGTGATAAATTGCAAGTGCTGTTGAATGAAGACGATGCGTCTGAATGTAACTCTAAAAAAGCTTTCAAAATTATATACTTTATATGTAACAGATCCAGAAAGAAGAATAGCAGAAATCTTCTGAAATTAGAGAAACAAGCAAGCATCAAAGAAATGGCACGTGTAAAATTGTAATTGAATTGAAGTAAATCTTTGTTCATTGTATAGTCACTGGAGATGAAAATTGGATTTTTTAGACAATCTTGTACAGAGCATCAGGAATTGATCTAAGTCAATCCAAAAATTAAATCGTAGACTCAATTTCATTGATAAGTGTGATCGTAGTATATATGGTTGGATTAGAGGTTTATTGTACATAAAACACTGAAATCAATATAAATAGTTGCTGACAATCAATATGAGTATGACATAATGTAATTAGGAAAGAACTCAGAAAAAAACTAATATTAGCTGCCAAGCATAGTGGAGTGATATCCGTCAATACTTGGTCTTTTATTGAAGAAATTCTCCAAATAAGCGATGTATCACCGTACTCACTTGATATTGCTCCATCAGATTATCATATGGAAAATGTTATTGATGATGAAAAGTATTTTTAATTAACATTTTAAAAACAAACCATTTCACTTTCATTGAATTTTCACCTTAAAAAGCGATAGACTTTTAAGAGAAAGGTACCTAAAGTTAGTGGAAAGAGTAAAACTTAGAATTTTCGCAATTTACTGAACCAATTAGACTTAAAATATATAAATCTTAAAAATATCATTAACTTATATGTAGTTCCTCGTAGTTACTTATTTCAAAAATAACTTTAAAATTTTAATATATCTTCTATTCAGGTTGTAAAAATGCTAATGGTGGTTGTGATATTATTTACTGTGCTTTGGCTTCCTTATCGTGCATTGATGGTCTACAATAGTTTTGCATCTCAAATCTATATTGATTTATGGTACATCTTATTCGCTAAAATAATGATCTTTATCAACTCAGCTGTCAACCCTATTCTGTACAATGCCCTTTCAGGAAGATTTAGGAAATCATTCAAGAAGTTTTTTTTATGTGAGTCTCATAAATTTTTCCAACTAATATAAATTGTTATTTATTATTATGATTATTATTATTATTATTATTTGAGACAATTTTGTAGTAAAAAAGATATTAAACACTAAATTTGGGAAAATCCTACCAGGTGAAGCAGTATAAGAAAGATATTTCATCTTTTTTGAGAATATCGAGAACAAAGGTGATCGCTGAAAATGAAGTTCATGAAGTTGCCACAATTGGCTCACAATGCAGCATTCAATCTGTCGCAACCACTTTCTGCAATTCGGAGAACAACAACCCATAGAATTATGACAAAACAGTTATCATGGAAACCTTTAAAGCGCATTTCATACAAGAAATACACGAAGAAGATTTGCAAGACAGAATTGAGAGATCAAAAATTTTGATCCCGACGTTAGAAAATGCTGATATTAAAGAAAATATTTCCTTTTCAGATGAAGCAACATTTTATCTAAAATTGTTAATAAATAAGAATAACGTTAGATATCCGTCAGAAACTAATTCACGTGTTTATTTTGAAACTGATAAAATCTTCGAGGGTCAAAGTTTGGTGTGCTTTGTCAAAAAATCGAATTATCGGCTCTTATTTCTTTGATGATGAAACTATTAACGACCAAAATTATCTGTCAATGTTTCAAGAACATTTTATTTTTGAAGTGAGAAAATTCCACAAAGTACGGTTTCTGATCATTCAGCAAGATGGGGCTCATATGTAAAATGTAGTCAAATTCTCCGAGTTCCACATTCATCAAATTTAATTCCTGGTGACATCAATTTATGAGGCTAAATAAAGAAAAAGGAATTCAAATCTGAAATTAAAAATATCGAGGATCTGAAAAAAATAAAAATCACTGAAAAAATGAAAATAATACACGAATAATAAAATAATAACGTATTTTAAAATTTTGTACAAAGAATTAATTTATTTATTTCAATTAATGGAAGTCATTGTGAAAATTTTTTTACGCCTTATTTTATGGGAATAAAAACTTAAAATTTTTCTTTCACTTTATAAAGAAAATCATTAAATATCTCAAATTACATAAGAAACATCAAAGCCTACTTGCTTCGGGGACCTTTGGGATATTCTGTAGAATATCATACAATATTAATTTGAAATTAAAATATGGTCCATATGAATAAAAACATTGACATAGAAACCATTATCATAATAACAAATGATAAGAAAGACTAATAAATGTTTGAACCGAAGTCTATTACAATTATTGTGTATTTAATTATCATTTTTGACAATATCACTGAAAATATCCTTGGTAACGATTGCTTCCAATACTCTTTCAGAAAATTAACAAAAGATGCGTCTGATAGTCAATATTTCGTCAATGGCCGTCACTATAATGAAAATGAACAGAAAAGAATTCGAAGGAATGAAAGAGAATGAATTTGAAAATAATTGCTTTTCCAAGAAAAGAGTCTATGAAATATAAATAAATTTAAATCTAACCTACAATATTTAAGGAAATGGTAAAATTTATTCACCAGTTAAAATGGAAAAAATGCTCATTTGAGAATTTTGAGATTATTATTTTAATTGAAGAGATTATCTCCCATGGTGTCCAATGTTCGCATTTATATTAAATGTGGAATCTTTATATTACCAATTATTGATATTTTGTATAATTTGAGATAATATTTGGACTGAAAAATTATGCAACAATCAAGACAAACCCATTCATTATTTTGAATTTTTTAATACTATTGCATACATATTATTATTAATATTATTATTATTACT
>JBBMKC010218854.1:0-12410 GCA_037834085.1 Bipalium vagum
ATAATAATAATAATAATAATAATAATAATAATAATAATAATAATAATAATAATAATAATAATAATAAATTAAATATTCAATTAATTAATGAAAAAGGTACTGCGATTTTCATGGAGATCTCATCATCTCTTTTCATTTAATTGTGCTTCTGGGTCCTTATTTTGATTAAAATGATTTTTATATTTTAGAAATAATAAAAATTGTCAATTTACATTAGATATCTTTATTTTGACAATATATATTTTGATATATAGAATGATCTATACTTTTGAAAAATTAAAATTTCAGTAATAGACACAGCAAATTCGTTTAGAAGGTCATGTCTTCAGTTTCAGCTTCTATTGTATCATAACCAACCTCCTCATAATCTTTTTCTAGTGATGCTGTTGTTTCTCTGGCAAGGGGAAATTCCATCTCGTCCATGCCTTCACCCGCGTACCAATGCATGAAAGCACGTCTTGACCAAAGCATGTCAAATTTATGGTCTAGCCTAACCCATGCTTCGGCTATGGCTGTTGTATTGCTGACCATCACTACTGCTCTTTGTAATTTTGCCAAGTCCCCATTTGGAATAACGGTAGGTGGTTGGTAATTTATACCAATTTTAAACCCCGTTGGACACCAATCAACAAATGTTACGTTCTTTTTCGATTTAATTTTATTAAGAGTATACGATATACTGGTGGGATCGATATCACCTCGATAAAACAAACAGCACGACATGTACTTTCCTCGCCTAGGATCACATTTTACCATTTGATTATCATGTTCAAAGCACGAATTGGTCAACTGACTTACTGTCATTTGTTCATGATTTGCTTTTTCAGCTGATACAATGGGTGCAAATGTTACCAGTGGAAAATGAATTCTTGGGTAAGGCACCAAATTCGTTTGCAATTCGGTAATGTCTACATTCATCTGACCCTCAAATCTTAAAGATGCCGTCATACTGCTTATAACTTGAGCTATTAAACGATTTAGATTTGTGTAAGTAGGACGGTCAACGTCTAATTTCCTGAAACAGAGATCGTAGATCGCTTGGTTATCAATGATGAAAGCACAATCCGAATGCTCCATAGTCGTATTGGTCATTAGAATTGAATTATAAGGTTCAACAACTGCAGTGCAGATCTGAGGTGATGGGTAGATTGAAAATTGGAGTTTATTAGTTTTATTATAATCTATGGAAACCCTTTGCATTAACAATGCTGTAAAACCAGACCCAGTTCCGCCACCGAAAGAGTGAAAGCAAAGAAAACAACTGAGAAATCCACAATTTTCTGCAATTTTTCTTATTTGATCGATAGATTCTTCTATCATTTCACTCCCAACAGTATAGTGACCCCTTGCATAATTATTAGCCGCATCTTCTTTGCCAGAGAGTAACTGATCCGGATGAAAAAGTTGTCTGTAAGTTCCAGTACGAACTTCATCTAAACAGCATATAATTTTAGCATATAATGTATTATAACAAGTCCACCTATGACTGTTGGTTCAGTATCAACAAACAGACACCGAGGAACATAATTCTTTCCTGAGGATTCGGCAAAGAATGTTTGATATGACTTATCCTTTTTAGAATCATTAGTTTCAGGCATGGTTCCATCACAATTTATACCGTGCTCCAAGCAATATAATTCCCAACAGGCGTTTCCGATCTGTACCCCAGATTGGCCTATGTGGATATTAAGACAAACAGGCTGCACATGAATGAGAATTGTTATAGTAGCCTTCAAGAATAAATCTTACCATATATTATCTTCAATTTTTGTTCAAATCTTTAATCAATTGATAAATTATATTAATTTAATAATTAATTTTAAATAATCGATTAATTAACTTTAAATATTTAATAATAATTGCATTATTAACATTATAGTTTCTCTTAAAAATGAAATGGTATTATTTAACAATCGAAAAAAATGAAAACATTTTAAGAATGGCGTTTTTTT
This sequence comes from Bipalium vagum, assembly GCA_037834085.1. Classification (NCBI taxonomy): domain Eukaryota; kingdom Metazoa; phylum Platyhelminthes; order Tricladida; family Geoplanidae; genus Bipalium; species Bipalium vagum. Next base: position 1,953 of record JBBMKC010218854.1, read on the forward strand.
TGTCTAAGTCGGTTTTATATGTGAAATATATTGCTTTATATGTCTGGCCAGAACCATAGAGATTTAGAGACCAATAAGGATTAATAATAATAATAATAATAATAATAATAATAATAATAATAATAATAATAATAATAATAGTAATAATAATAATAATAAATAATAATAATAATAATAATAATAATAATAATAAAGTTATAATAAAACTAAAATTCTTCAATATAAAATAAATTATAATATTATTATTAATATCAATTTATTATAAATAAAATAAAAATAAAACAAAAAAATTGATAACATGTTCGGAATTGCTCATCCATATCGGTGTATCAAGAAGTGCAATGAGATTTGGCCAAACAAATTCGCTGAAAATGTAAAAAGTATATATAATGATTAAAAAAACAAGACAATTGAACTTACAAAAATCGACTTTGATTGTTGTAATAAAAAGGCAAAAAGGTTCGGAGAATTTTTAGACCGTTATGCTTGCTGGACTCAATCGGGTAGGGAAAAAATAAATAAGGCCGGGCCAATAGCCAAATTTGTTCCGTTGACTCCTCGGGAAAGAATTTGGAAAAGCTTTGCACGGCATCTAATAACGGATCCTTGATGGATCTGAGTGAGCAGCAAATGATTGGTTGATGTTAATAATAATAATAATAATAATAATAATAACAATAATACTATTATTATAAATTATATTCAATTCTCTAAACCAATAAAAATTACTTGGGGGTGAATATGATTCCATTTTGAGCTACGGAACTGTGGGTGAAGTGATACCAGATATCATATAATGGTCGCCAATCGATTTTCAAATCATCACGTGACAAAAAATTTGGTTTTCTTCAAATAACAATACAATTGGATTTCATATTGTTCAATTAATCAATCATTCAAAATCATTATCAATCAATACTTGAAAAGTGCTTTCAGTTCCGTTATCACATTTAAAGTCGTTATCACGTCAATGTCTTTTTGAATCAAAACACCGTAGAGCAGTTCAATGATGCTCAGATAATCATCCTTTGTGAATCGGAGTGAATAGATTTTAACATATCTGGAAAGAACAGAAAATTGTGAGATGAGAGATAATAATATAGATCAATAAAAATCGAGTGAATGATTGAGAAAGAGAAAAAGAGAAAGATAGAGAGAACGACATAAAGAGTACAACATAACAGTTGAGAGAAAAAATAAGAAAATCAGATTTATATTTGGAGTGACAGAGCGAATATGTAAGAGATGATGATTAAGATAATGAAATGGATAAGTTCGTAAAAGTTAGTAAGAGAGAGTGAAATAGAAAGGTAAAAAGTAAGAGAAAGCGTGACAGTCAATGACAGATAGAAAGTGATAGAGTGAATGAAAATCGGATGAGTAAGACTGATAAAGATTATTAAGTGAGGTTTAGACGCAGAAAGACCGAGAAAGAACACACTGAAAATCGATGTCATTCTCAATGATTGGATAATAATTAATAATAATAATAATAATAATAATAATAATAATTATTATTATTATTATTATTATTATTATTATTATTATTATTATTATTCAATAAAATCGAATAAAATATGTTGCTTACTTCATAAAAAGTTATTGACAATTTGAAATATGATTTAAGAACAAAAACAAAAATTTAAAATCGATCATATCAAAATATTTTTTGAAGAAAATCTGTCAATCAAAATATTTCTGTCTTAAAAAAATTTTAATTGAGTATCCAAGTCAATTCGAATTTCAAGTTAATGGGTTTCGTAATTGAGAAAGACAAAAGGAACAAAACAGTTCTAAAGAGAAAGATAATATTGTGAAAAGAACCGCATAAAAAAGAGAAAGTGACAAAGAAATAGATTGGAGAATAGAAAAAGATGAGGCATATATCGATTATTTTAAGATAATTTCTTTTTCCAAAGTATATTTTAAAAACTCAAATCGATTAAATCACATCATATAAAACTTCTTTTAACCGAATAACAAATAATTAATTTAATAAATTAAATTATCATTTTAAAATTCAGAGAAGGAAGTTATCGACAAAACCAACAAATACTTTAAAATGAGAATCAGAAAAATGATTCACTAAGACCGAAATAAATAAGTTTACCATTGGTTAAGGTCAGAAGTATTGATAAGAAATTATCAAAACAAGGAAATGTAAACATATATGATCGAATATATCAGTAAATCAAAATCTTCTGACAATGAAGAAAACAATGCAATAACGAAAATAGAAAGTCTCACTTGCGAAGAAGTTTGAGATTATGATTAAAATTCTCGTAAAACTGTTTTTCTTTGATTAAAAAAATAAAATTTCTCTTTATCTCGTCCAGTAAACGATCTGCGTATTGTTCGTTTTCCTGGAAGTCTGGTAATAGATAAAGTAACCGATTTACTTTCAAAAATTTATCCGTTTCATCATTGGAAATCGGATTTTTTCGATCAGCTAGCATTTGAAAATTTTTATTTTTATTATGATTTTAAATTTGTCTGACCTTAAGAACAGTTAAACAAAACATTATTTATTTTAAATTAATTTTCTTGGGTTTTTTTTTATTAAGAAAAATAATAATGAATTTCTTGAATTTGATAAATTAATAGATCTTAATTTTAACTACATACTACAACTGTAAATTCTGATTTGTCGGTTTTTGTTGTGAAATCAGTTTACATTTTAAATATTATGAAATAAAAAATCGTTCTTAATCTTGTTTACTTGTAATTTTTAAAATTTTTAATAATAAATTATAAGTTTTATATATCTAGTTATGTCATTAAAATTAAATATATGTAAAAGCTCCTTTTTAAGTTTTCAAATATAATTTTTTTGAAAATCAGAATTGTAATTAACGAATTATTCTATCTTATAAAATTTTAATTTTCAATTTTCAATTTTTCTTAACAATGTTAGTTGATATATTGATTAGGTAATATAGGTAATGTAATTATTATTAAAAATCTGATAAGGAATATAAACATACTATACATAATGAAAAAAATAATAATTAAAATTTATTAAATATCATTAGTAAAATATTGTCCTAAAAAACAATTATATAAAATAGAAAGACTTCTTAAATTGTTATGCCGGGGGCATAATAAATCACTATAAAATTTTAAATTACAATATCTTTAGTAATTTAAAAGCGAATTATTTATTACTTTACAATATCCTAGTGATGTTTTAAAATTAAAAAATCTTGCATTATCAGTTTTGAATTCATTCACACAGAGATTTGATGTCGACACAAAATATTTTTTTTGTGCAATTGTGACGGTTAGATCTAGTCTCAAATTAAATTTTCTTTCTGGCCATTTTTGTCAATATCGGATTTGTACAGTTTATTTATGAGTATTTTACCAGATCTTTTATGTCTCTTAATTCGTCCTTCTTTGATGCAATAATAGAGAACTTGACCTTAGATTTCTAAATTATTTCAACCTCTTATACAACGTAAATTTTCATTGTCCAGTACTTTGTATGGAGCACAATTTAAATTAATTATATTATTAAGAACTTTTGTAGCAAATATCCATTCTTGAACCGGGATAGTTCTTTCTATTAGACCATAAGTAGAGTGAAAATTTTACTGGGGTTTAAAATAATTAAATATGCATTTGGATGATGACGTGGTTATTTTATTTAGTTTATATTGATTTGATTAATTCTTACTTTTTAGACTTACTTGTAGTTCAATCGTCTTAATGATGCTGACCTTTTCAATCTCCATCCTTAACTTGTACCAAAAAGGTGATTTTTATCGCTAAAAATTAAAGGTCAGATTTGCTTTTCTAACTGACTTTAACAATAAGTATAATTTTTAAGATTATACTAACCAGGCTGTATTATTGAAATCACTCTTTTCATTTAGGTTAGGTTCAACTATAGTGGAATAGTGTAGCTCACATTTAAAGCTAATGCATGTTTAAGCATGTTCATGTGAAGATCATACCAAGATGTCTCTCGACAAATGTATCAACGGATAAAAAACATTTATAAATAAAACAAATGATGTTAATTGCTTTTTACATTTGAATTTGATTCTTTGAGTAATATTTTAGCATTTGAGCTACAAAGTAACACATTTTATTTGTCGATCAAACAATTTTGCTTATTTTTTTGAAAATTCTTGTTAGATAAATATAATTAAATGTATAAATAAATTAAATAATATATACTTGAGGATGTCCATAATAAGTAAACGAATAAAAAGAACCAAGTAAATAAATTACAAATAAAATTAATAAACTAAGTTCATAAAATATTTATGAACAGAAAAAAAGTAATGATAGATTAACTAAAACCCTCTTAAAGTCATAATAATAATAATAATTAATAATACATAAATTAATTGGATTTTAATTATTAATCTCTTTAATTAAGTCAATCATGATAAATTACGCAATAAGGTACATCACCATGAACCAATTCAGACATAAAACCCTAAGAATCAATAAGATCGAGAAGCGTTGAGCTCACTTGTGTGTGATGTAATAACTGTCGTAAAAATGATTCTTGTGAGTTAAATGACTCACTTATTTATAATGACGCTATTCATTTGATGTTATGATATTCGTTGTTTTTGACCTCATTTTCAGATAAAGAATAATATAAATATCGATCCAAAACCCCTTAAAATGATAAGTAAAGTGCTTACTATTTTTTAGGTATTTTACCGCCAGTTTTACTACGAAAATTGTGTTAAGAATAAGTTAAGAATTAATAAGTAATTAATATTTTATTTTTTACTTGTTTCCTAAGTTTTGTCTTTTGTTTATAGTTCCACAGAACTATTCGGTTGAAACTCTTCATTTATCTTCGAGGTCAGAAATTATCCTTTTCTTTTATTAATTATGATTCAGTTTGTTATTTGTAATATTAAAATAATATTTTAATTGCAATAAAAGGTGTTTCTTTTTTGTGCTGATTTTTATTTGTGAATCATATTTGAATCCTTTGGAGTCAGATTCTAATTCAACTTACACTCGACTAGGAAGGTTACTGTTCAATCTATTAGTATGAATAGAGTTTATTAAATCATTCAAGGATAACAAAGTATTTATCACCATTCGGGTAGAAGTTAAAGTTTAATGTTTGAAAGACCAATCATTTAAAAGAAAGTACGACTTAAGTCTCAATGAAACTTCAACATTCAGGGAAAAGCTTTTTTCGGTCCACATCCGTGTGAGTCATAGTTTGATCGGAACGTCAGTGAATTTTTAACATCATCTTCAGTAGGTTATGCACTAATTGTGAATGTGAGGTTCAATCTATATCTTTCACCAATTTAAAACCAAAGTTTTTTGCAATTTAAACAAATTGGATAAATTATGTATGATTCCAACATCTAAAATTAAAAATCTTTATGAAAGCATGCCAAAAAGGATTCAATAGATAATTAAAAATAAAGGTTTGAATACAAGATACTAATTTCGAGTATCTTACTTGTTCATGAGATTAACTTTATTAAAATTTGTTTGGTCATTTGAAATGTATATAAAAGATGTTTCAGTCTTGTATTCAAAATGTGTTAATTTTTTTTTGTAAAAATCGATTTTTCTACAGTCAAAAAAATTTAAATTTGGAAATATTAGATTGGAAACATGTACTTCTCTGATATAGTTAAATAAATACTAAATCAAAGTATTTATAGTTAGTTATTTCAATCATTTAATGAAAATGGAGGGTGTCTCAAAACATACGGACGACATTGTCTACCGAATTCCTTAATCACAGTGGATGAAAATCTCATTAAATTTCGTTTTATGTAATATTTCGCCTAATTATTTTCCAGTTACATGAAAATTCATAATAAGCCGAATTACTTAATCTTTACATCTTTTAACTTATCATTTAGACTTCATTCGATACTCGGCCAAAAATTGCTTATTAAATTCTATTATTATTAAAGCTTATGGAATACATAATTATACTAATTGTTTTAATTAACTAATTTCGTAAATCATAAAGTCGTTTGTTTACAAAGCAATTTGCGTCGACGAATATGTTTAGTTCCACATATTCGACAGTATTCAACCTCCCTGCTCCTGGGTTGGTATTAGTAACCATGTTGCTTGCTGACATTTTGTTTCTCGATGGGGATGATTTACCATCGTCTTGCTCAGTCGTAAGTATGTTGGATCTCCTGTAATTTGATCCGGTATTCCAATACAAACCAATTTCTCTTCAGCCATCTCCCTCGAGATATGGAGACTTCTGTTGATATCTGAGCCATACCGTGGTTCTTTTTCAATCATAAATGTAAATCACTATATATTAACGGAGGCAATGTGGTGATCCACACATTATTTACGAGATTTGATTTACTATGTTATATGACCTGTTATTATATTTTATTATCGATTTTGCCTTTCGTAACATAAAGATCAAAATCGTAAAGCTCTTTATATATTTTTCTAAATGTATAATCGTCGTTATCAAGTACAAATTCATAATAGGTAATCTACTTCAGAGATTTAGTTATTATTTCATTTTATAGGTTATTTTATGCAATAATGGTTCCACCTTTCCATCTTTGAGGTAATTGGGGAATTTCAGGACGACAGAACATTGTAGGTCTCGAAGCAAGAAAATTATCTAGAAATTCTCTAATCTCGGAAATATTTTTGAAGTGATATCCGGATAAAAAGTGTTTCGTTGAATAAAACATATTTTTAACGACGGAACCTTAAAATTTATGAAAAATGGAGAGTCCAATTCACTTATTTTCAGTAATAAAAAACGTCTCGAAGGTTTTTATTAAACTTTTCAAACTTCACTGATTTTTTATTTAATTCCCTTGATTGTGGCAGATTGATTCTCCAGACGGACATGATGCCTTTATATCTGATATTAAAATACCAATTTCTACCTTTCATATACTTACCATGCTCCACAGATTCCAGTAATCCCATCCTCCTTTTCCAAAACACCTTTTTCTCTATTTTTATTTTCATTTTATTATGACCAATATTGTTTTATAAATCAACGCATTCACCGCTTTTCATTCGATTGCCAAGATTGGTTCGGCTTTTACTTTTAATCATAAAATGACCAAGGAATTCTCCTGAGAAATAATCAGTATTTCATGTATGTTTTCCTGTTTGGAAGCTTTTAAAATTAATTTAATAAAGTGGAAATCAAAAAATACTCAAAGCTCTGTGAAACGTGTGAAAAATTGTAAAAAAATAATCAAAGAAAATTTTAATTTGTAATTTTCTAATTTTACATAATAATAATTTATATTAATAAAAATAATAATAATAATAGTAATAGTAATAATAATAGTAATAATAATAATAGTAATAATAATAATATTAATAAAAATAATAATATTAATAAAAATAATAAAATTTTAAAACTATCTGCATTCTCAATTCGGCCTAAAAGTCGTTAATCTCAATTAAAAATAATAAAACAAACTCGACGAAATTTTTATTTAAAAACATCATGCAAAAATCGATGCGCGTAATCATATTAAGCGGCATTATGAATTTAAAATATCAAGTAAAAAATTGTTCTTTAAATAATATAAAAGTTCATTTGCTGTTTCCTTTATTTTGTTCAGTATTATTTTGTAAAACATACCAATGTTAAATATTATTATGATTATTATTAATTTCAATTGTTTGTTGTCAATTGATGAAAAGCATGTACTCGAAAAATAAATTGATTTTGTTCACAAGATTAAAATTAATAATCAATTGATTAATTAATTATAATTGAAAAGCGAAAAATATATAGAAATGGTAATTTATTTGTAAAATAAAATTAAGATTAATACGACTATTCTATTTGTTATTTACCAAACTGTCGAAGAGGGTCATAATTATACCTCAGCAGCTTTTTGAGGTCTTCCATGTCGTTTTCAAATCCAAAATGTGGATAATCTTGTCGTTTCCGGAACTGACCTCCAAAAGCCGAAAATCGGGTTCTGTGTCTTTCCGATAAAACCATAAATGTGAACTCGAAAATGAAGAGCAGAGCAATTGCCAACCTGATGGTGCTGAGATATCAAAAAAATATATTATCTGACTTAATTATTAATTCAAAATAAGAATTAAAAGTGCTCACTTCTTCATATTGAATTAAATTCGTAAATTAAGTTCTTCCTTTCGTGAGATTATATATATACGCCTAAATTTTATTTTAAAATTATTCTCAAATCTGATTGGTTGATATTTCTTTTATTAAATATTACCATACTGGTTCCCGATCGGTTTTTTGAGCTCTACTGAACCATGATTGAGGTTGCTCCATGTTTTTTGAACACATTTGAAATTATTTTGGTTTCAATAAAATACACAACATTATCATTATAACCAATAAGTTGTGACATAAAGAAAATGTTTTATAGTAAACAAAAACGTCTTCCGTTTTGACTATTGAAAATTTCGAGCAAAAATATTGCAAAACCAGGCTAAAATTAAGTTTCAAAGAAAAGACCGTGAACCAACGATTTGAGACCATTTTGTTAGAGCTTTGGAAACCAGGTGTTTTAAAAATACCTTAAATTAGTTTGATAATATCATTAAAATGTTAAGTCTTTGCGGTTCATCCGAATTGTTCTACATATTTTAGACTGTAATTTATTATTGATTTGACTGTCGCATTTTCTGACGATGTTCTGACTACTAGGAGATGATACTTGATGCAGTGATCTTGCTTCAATGATCGGATCCGGCTGTCATATGGAGAGAACCCGCAGTATCGCTCGGGCTTTCGGGTGATATACTAGCGGTCTTGGCAGGTCACAGGATTGTTGCTGCGAGAAGCTCCAAGGTTTCCAGATTTTTAACATTATAAAAAACTGTTAAATGCGACAGTTAAATCAAATTCCAACCTTTATATAATTATTATCATTTTATTATTTATATTACTTATTAAAATTAAGATATATATTCATTAATGTCATTTAATTAGGTTAGCTTTCCGAAAGTAACAGTTTTAATTAATTTCCAAGCATATTAAATTCTTTTCCAAATTACATAACCCTGGTTTAATGACCTTAAACAAAATAAAAATATTTTGAAGAATATTTTAACGCTAAAAGAGAACTTATTTAATAATTCAAGCGATAATAATAATTTTTCCTTGAAATATTTTTGTGATAAATTTCCGTTATAAATTTATATTACTTTTATATTTGAATATTATTTTTTTAATAAAAAAAAATAAGAGGTTCATAAAAAATAATTCATTTGTTATTTTAATTAAGTTGAGATGCACTCGAATTATTTTGTCAATTTGTGCAGGACCCATACACTTAGTTTGTTGATCTTCCGAATGTGCATTAAATGATTCCAAGTGGTTTTCTGATTGCAACCACATGTCTTGGCCAAATCAATTTGTTTGACGGATGTTTTTTTCGATGTCTATTCGTAACATTTGAAGTTCCCATTCTTGGTCAGTCCTCCAAATCAATATTCAGTAAATTTTTTTAACCAATTATGGTATAGACGCACATTAATGGAATCTGAATATATTACGAAAATGTTATTAGTCGCAACTGTTTCGATCATAAACTGGAAGAGAATGCAATGCCGAATATGCACCGTTGTGAAATACAAAATTTTAAAGTTATTAGAATAGATTTAATAAATATTTAAAGATCAATATTTTTATAAATTGATAAATAAATTCAATAATTGCTAATTACTTTTATATTAATTAATCAAATTTACAAATATGATATTAATAAACGCAATTATTTATTCCTTGACATGATAAATTGTTTTTATTGTTTATATCTTGATTTTCTTTAATGGAGAAACAAATAGCTCTAACTTCTGGTGGTCTACAAAAGCCACGTGATATCACTTATCGAGGATAATATTAAATTATAGGAAAAGTATTTTCACTTTACTCTATCACAAATCCTACATCAATAAGTGATCATAAAAAAGTTTTTTATTAATAACAATAATCACCATTGGCATCAACAACATTTTGCCAAAGTTCTAAGAGTTTATCAATACCATCTTGCAACAATAAACGATGTTTTGTCTATTCACACGGCCGTCAATATGAAATTTAGCTTTGTCGCTCCTCAGAATAAGACTACAAAGATTTGTATCTTTATTAATTCGAGTTAGAAATTTCTAACAAACTCGACTCGTCTGTTAAAATTATTTGCCATCAATGACTGAATCAATCTGAGATGTACGCTTTAAAAATGCAATATCTTCACCATTTTACGGACTTGTTCATGTGAAGCATTACATTTATTGGACAGTCGTCTAAGTGATATATGGGCTTTTCTTGCAGCAGTTAATTAATCATTTCATTCAAAATTTCCCCATTCCCGCTTGGTTGACGTTCATTTTTTGGTGCATCCAAGACAATCTCAGTTTGTTATTAATATAAAGCGTTTATCGTTGATCTTTTTTGTGAATCAGTATTCGTTTCCGGTTTTCATATTCTTTGAATTTTGTTGATGAGTTAAATTTATATAT